>JAGDQP010003567.1:76564-92750 GCA_022664845.1 Lepisma saccharinum
AGTCAGAAACCCTCGTAATCCTATGAACTAAGACCGAGCAGGTCTCAGTACCTATCCCAATGAAGTTACTTTTAGGTACATTAAAAAAACACACACGTACTTCTTAACTTTGCCTAGGCTAACAGCAAACAATTTGCGGATAGCTCGCGCAAAAGTAAAGAGGTACAGACTGATCCACATAAAATCCAGGATCAAAAATCTTTCCTTTCTCAATTCTAAACTAGTCGAGAATTCATGATATCAATTTAAATCTTAGAGTGAGAAAAATGAACGTTTATCTTTTCCAATTATAACTCAAAAAGTTGTTTCTCTAATTTATGACAGATACCTCTCCAGTAAGTTTTGTAAAGGTCGTGGGGAGTGAGATTTACTAAAAACTAACCTTTAGCAATTGACCGAGCAGGCTTCTTGCTTGCTATCAAAGGACTAAGGAGCGATCTCCGCTTTTGCTTAGTTAAGCCAAACACACCTTAGGGACCCAGAAGATCTTTGTAGTGTCCCTTCCCTGAATTAATTTCAAAATAGAATTTCCCACAGACGCAACAGTATCATAGGTTAAAAATATTTCGACGACGTAAATCAGTATGGCCAATTAAAACATTCTGACGTACTCTGGAAAATGGGGAGTGAAAAGATTTACTAAAACTAACCCTTTAGCAATTGGCCGAGCAGGCTTCTGTTTCGAGTCAAACTTTACGTATGAGTTGTATCAGATGTGTTTTTCCCCGAAGACTGAGTTCTTGAATTACCGAAAATCAATAAATGAAAAATTAAGTTAGTTACTTTTTCGGGGAAGAATGAATTTGCGAGCCCCATCCAAAAAATAGCATATATCTCAGTAGTACCCTCTCCGCAATCTGCTTTCTGATGAAAAGTTCTCTCTCTCTCTTAAAGTTGTCTGGAGAGAGCCCCATTGCAGAAGCTTCTAGTTGGAAGGTCACTGCTCGACTTCTAGACCGTAGCTCTGGTCCCACACATCTCCTAACCAACTGGCCTATTACCTCGTATATATGTAACGCGAAAATCCCCCACCTCTGAGCCTGCACAAACAAATCCACGCAACTGACGCGCTTTCTCCTGCTGGAGAAAATGGAGAGGTTTTCAAAGGGTTTGCCGCTAAGTCAGAAAGCTCAGAGGGAAAAAGAGAGGGTCTGCCAGCAAGAAATAGCAGCAACGATTCTCTTCTCTTGGAAGCTTTTTTTTACAAAAGAGATATTATACAATTTCACAATTACAACTAATACAGACTCTAAACTTAATTACATATAAATAGATAGATACCCGGCCGGGGTTTTGTTTCTTAACCTACAATTTCCAAATTTCTTGGTACATACAAGATATAAATATTTTCATGTTTAGGTGATTAAGTAATTAAGAAATAATATTTACGACTTCATAACACCAGGTCGCATAACTATTGTGTTCAGTACGAGAAGAATAAAGAGGTTACAAAGCTTTTATTTGCTGTAGCATGCTTATAGTAGTGTACAGCGTCAGGCTTCTGAGTGGGTGGTCCGGGATCGATTCCCGCCAACCGCCATATTTGCAGAGTATTCGGTTAATGTTTAAAAAAAGTTCCAGGCTCACTATTCATTTACGCAGTTTATGTACGTACTACTCGCATGTCCTTCTGGTAGGACGCTTGGACGTTCTATCATCAATCTTTGTCACCAGCACACAACGTGAAATACCTCGTAATGGGCAATCTAAAATAATAATCTAGTGATAAGTGCAAGTGTTCCTGTTCTACTGATTTGAAGGGGAAACGTGTCAAATTTTGCACTTGCAGTCATATATTTTTTTAAAAAAAAAAAAGTGTTACAATTGTGCTTCGAACATGAAAACATGGCCATTTTATATTAATTGCAGCTTAATAATTAGTTACCAGTCTTTGTTCCTAAGCTTTCAGTCGGAAACCGGAACATTGTTTTAAAACAAACTATATGTACGTTCTTAATCGTCATTTAGTTGTATATAATGAGTGAATGATTTGCTTTATCTACCGGAACAAGAAAGTGTTCGATCCTTTTCCGCCTTACCTCATATTTGCGTCCCTATTTTCCATGACTTTTTGAACCAATCAGTGATGGCTCAAAAGGTGGAGGTTCTTAGTTTGAATCCTTGTCGGAGCCTCCTGATAGGCCAATTTTTCACCGATTCCAATCTCCTCATTTTCGTCAGTCCTAGGTAGTCCCGACCTGCTCCTAGCTCAACTACGACGTTTATTTCAATTAAAATAATTGAGGCGGAACCCAGTAGGGGGACTGAGCATATATGCTACCACTAGGCTTCAACAGCGAGCACTTTATTTGGGTGATAGATGTTCCGTTGGAAAATGGGGCGAGGCCCTTCAAAAACCACCTCAATCACTTTCCTAGGGCTAGTAGTCAGAGCAAAACCGGGTCACTTTTGGTGACCTGGCCTAGCCCGAACATAGGTGACCAGTAGACTCAGTCTGAATATTGACCCGGATATCAGGTTTCAAACTTGACTTGAATGACCCGATTAACCCGGTACCAAACTTGAACCAAGGGACCCGAATGACTCGGGACTCGATCTTGACCCAAACTCACCAGACTAACAAACTCTGCCACATGATGATCGAATCTGGACCCAATCGACCTGGTGACGCTCTTGATTCTGTGGTATGATGAATCAATCAATATTGTAATTTGTAAGATTCCTTAGAAGTGAGCTTATGTACAGGAACTTCATTTTTGAGAGTTTTAAAATATGGTGGTAATGCTTTTATGCTATTTAATACTTCAAACACATTTATTGTTTTAAGAATTGCTTTTACTACGGGGGAGGGGGATATTTGCACGTGTCCGACGACATTTTTGTTCATTTCGGGGATATGAGACTATTTCCATATTTTAATACTATTGTTGGGAACTTTCCGGCGTCTTACTTTCCGTACTCTAGGGAGCAACACAACCACTTCCTGTCACCCCTGAAAGAATGTTCAAACACAATACTGTATAAGGAAATAATTAAATCACTGCTTCGCCTGCGGGTCAAAATCGGTTCTCACCGGGTTCCAAGCATAGATCCGGTAACCCGTTTTAGGTCTCGTTCCTTTGTTGAAAATTGTCTCCCGGAACTGGGATCTGGATTATCTATACGGGTTTGAACTAGTCTTCCCAAGACATTTTTCAACGACACCTCCACCAAGGTAGATGTTCGACTTCAAAAATACCGTATATCAGGGGAAAGACTCTTCAGTAAAGCAAGAGAAGTGTTGCATTATAAAAGGGAACGCATGGGGGACAGTACTTTAAAGGAGTAGTTTTCAACAGCCAGTCCGCGAAGCTATTATATCGGTCCTCGACATATTAGTACATTTAATTATTTTAAATTTATTTTGTAGATTTCGATGATTCAGAATTGAGATTAAAGATCATATTTCCTTTTTAAAAGAACTAGGCTCTGAAGATGCGCTGAAATCTTTTAAACGTGAAGTAAGCCTCTAACTTAATGGCATTTTCCTGGTCCTTGAACGTTTTTCTCTGTAGTTTGCCGGTCCGTGAGTATTAAAAGGTTGAAAAACATTGCTTTAGAGGACCAGTTACTTCTGTTTCAAAAATGTTTGAATGTTACTGATTGTTATACATAACTGTACCTATTTTCATTACAATATTATGAAGTCTAGGTATTGTTTCTTCTGTTGTTGTTGGTCTTTTTTTTTCAACTCATATTGTAAGGATGAAAATTGATTTAAATGAAGAAGGTAATTTAAAATACAGAATCCTGAAATGTAGATTTTGTACACGTGTTTACATATTCTACTTGCTGCTACATTTATAGCTTTCATTAGCATCTCCATTTATGTGTGTTATGTGAGTAGTTTTATTTTATGAATTTCACATACACTTGAGTCTCATTTAACCGAATTTGAAGAGACCAAGGGTGATTCGTTTACACAATAATTCGGTTCAACAGAAAACATTGTGATTTACATACTGCAGTTTAGTACTGTGTTTCATGTAAAAAAAAACTTTATTTTAAATTAAACTAAACAATTTTTCAAATATAGGTCTACTACTCTGATGTAAAACCATCACATAAATTTGAATTGAATTGAATTGAATTTGAATTTAATTTTAAGGCAACTTTGGCTCAGGCCGGATGGATGATGATGGGATAATTAGTGGAATGAAGAAAGTGGGAGAAAACGGGAGAACCCCGAGAAAACCCACGAACACGCTGTTTATCCACCACAAAGCCAACATGGCACGAGCAGGGTTTGAACTGACGATCTCAAACGCCTGAGGTGAGCTATCTAGCCGTTGATCCATTGTGTCCCCAGCATCACATAAATAATGTACAGTATTTTTAGAGAACATTGCAAGGCTTTTTTAACTAATTAGTTGATAATTAAGAATGTAAAGAAAATGTAGCGTCCGCAAACTGCTAAAATTATTATTATTTGTTTGTTTTTCAGTGCCTTGGTACTCCGTAAATTTTGGAAATTCGGTTAATCACGATTCGGTTAATCGGGACTCTGGTGTATATTAAACTGCAATAAGCATATTTTTTTTAATATTCACGAAAATGTGAAGCATTAAGGAAGTTGGTCATCTCCCACTTTGGGTTGTATACGCCCCAAAATCTAAATATAATGTTACTAAGGACATAATCACAATGAAAAGTACTAGAAGATTGCAAATCGAAAATATCCTTAATCTTAGAAATTATTTAGATTCAGTCGATTTTGAAACTTTGCTAAACTCACATGATGACATGAACGAAGCTTGGGATGCCTTTATAGAGGTGATCCAGATGGGTATTCAAACTTATTGCCCCGCGGTAAAAAAATATACTCGTGATAAAAAAACTTATAAAATCTGTCCTTGGAAAAACGAGACACTAATTAAAATTAAAAAAATGCTTTTTTATTGGCACATACAAATGAAGCTGGGAAATAAGGAAGGTCCTGTGAGGTATAAAGCACTCAAGTCTGTTTATAGAAGGGAAATTGCTAAGGCAAAAATAATGCACAATGACAAAATAATAATGAAATCTAAGCAAATAAATTCTGCGGCATGGTCAATAATCAATCAGGAAACTGGACAAAAGGGTGAAAGAAACATAATTAATATATCGGCTAATGAGCTCAACGATTACTATGTTAACGCAGTGGGTTCCAGTATTCGCACTGGTATAGACACCATTAAGAATGTGACTCTTATCAACAGGCGCCATTCTATCACCGATTCGTCGTCTCAAAATGAATTTAATTTCCAGGTAATATCTCCTGCTTGCATTATTTTGGCCACAAAGGTTCTAAAGAACAGCTATTCTGAGGATGTATTTGGTCTATCAGCCTATCTTTTGAAGCATATTGTGGATATAATTGCCCCATATTTATGTAAATTAATGAATAAATCCAGGAGGATTGGTGAATTCCCGGAAATATTGAAGAAATCAATTGTAATTCCAATCTATAAAAAAGGCGATAAGTTGTCACCTGCTAACTACCGCCCTGTTACCCTGGTCACAATATTCTCTAAGGTGTTTGAAGTCATAATCGCCAATCAATTACGCGACTATTTTGAATTGCACAAAATTTTAAACCCCTGTCAGTTTGGTTTCCGCGCTGGATCTAGTACAATCGATGCTGTAGAAAGGGTGGTTAGGGAGATCCTAAATAACTTTGAAAGTAAACAAATAACATCTGTCACTCTACTGGATCTGAGCAAAGCTTTTGACTCTGTCTCACATCCCTTGTTGATCGAAAAACTCAAATGTTATGGTATAACCGGTAAGAATTTGAACCTTATTAAAACCTACTTACTGGATCGCAAACAACAGGTTAGAGTAAATGGTAAACTATCAGATTATAGGGTAGTTAATAGAGGAGTCCCTCAGGGTTCCATTATTGGACCTCTTTTGTTTATTATATTCTTAAATGATCTCCCAAATGTAATGAAGGCTGAGCCAATACTATATGCTGATGATACAACCATGATTATGGGTCATAAAAATCTTGATACATTAATTATAAGTAAAGAAATGGAGTTGGGTAATATGATTAATTGGTTTGAGGAGAATGATCTGAAAATTAATAATGACAAAACAGAAAATATATTATTTTCCTTAAACAGTATTACCAAGTATAACAAGCACAATTACATTAAATTATTGGGTATATATATAGACAGCTCTCTTACCTGGACGGTACATATTGACTATCTCATAGGAAAGTTGTCTAGAAGCATCTACATGCTACGTAGATTGCGTAAGAGTCTATCTCATAGGTATTTCCATATGGTTTATCATGCTCTTGTTCAAAGTCACATTAATTATGGTATTTTAATGTGGGGTCATTCGGCTGGATGGAAGATAGTTTTTAAGTGGCAAAAAAAGGCCCTCAGAACAATACTTGGATTTCCAAGCTGGAAATCGTGTAGGGGATGTTTTAGAAATTTAAATATTCTAACGGTCCCTGGACTGTTTGTGTATCATTGTGTTACATATATCAGAACTCATAAGGATAGCTTCAAGATTGGAGCTGAAGTTCATTCTTACGAAACCAGGAACAAGGATCTTTTGGTACCCTTGAAAACTAGGTTAAATAAATTACAAAATTCATATATGTATCAGGGCATTAAGTTTTATAATTTGTTGGCTGATAAAATCAAGGAACTACCTATCAAAAAATTTAAACAGGAAGTAAAAGCTTTACTGATAAAAAGCGAGGGATACTCATGTGCTGAAATTTTTAATTACATGTTAACCTTTAACTAATCTGTAACTATTGGAAGCTTTTCTATATCATTGTATATTCTTTTGTCTTAGAAAGTACTCAATTTTAACCTTCACGATGTATTTATCGTCATAGACTTCGTAATAATAAGGTTTCATCATTACATTGTTTTCTTAAAAACTTAATTTTGTTTATATTGTTTTATTCTGAATGTGTTTTATGCATCTTTTCTGAGGTACTGTGACGTACTTTAATAAATAATATAAATAAATAAATAAATGTGGTATGGTAGCCTGTTTTGTGTATTAATGATTTTTTTTTTTTTTTTTTACTATTTTTAACGTTTTTGACGACGTAGAGAGCAGAAAGTACTGCTTTTCTATTGGATAATTGAATTCATTTGAGTTTAAAAGTTTGTACCAGGGTTTTAGAAACATTGTCATAATGTAGTATGATCGGTGACATCGAGTACAAATGTTATTACTATTGTTGTGTTGGATTTTATTTAAATCTCTTATGTATGTTTGTGTGTTTCAATAGGATGGATTAGTGTACTGGGCCTAATTGCAATCCATTGTAATTAAATTAATATTCCAACTCCACTAAATATAAAAATTGAAATACACGTGTATGTAGCACGAAAACCTGTTTTGTGTATGTAGCATCATGTATTGTTAATATTTTTGACGCTGTAGATAGCAGCCTGTACTGCTCTAATACTAAATAAACGAATAATAAAAAAAGAAAAAATAATAAAGTATCATTTAAGTAACTAGATACTTTTGAATTGTATCGGTACCTTTATCGAGATACTTTTTGTCTCAGTATCGTAGTATTTGGATAAGTATCGAGTATCTGTATCAGATACTTTTGAGCAGTATCGGATACAGCTATGTTTAAGATACACACAGACATGATAAAACACTACACAGAAATAATGCACTACTGTTCAAACGAACTCAAACCACACTCCTGTTTAATGCTTTGATATGCTGAATTCAAAGTTATTGTAGCTCACCCATATTTGTAATGAAGTGCTTTCGTTTGTCTTTCACAATCACTACTTTACCATCTGCGTAAAACATCCTTTGTACCAAATTTGTCCATCGCTTTTTTGAGTAGTTGTAACCTAGTTTGGTAAAGATCCTTCTTGACTGAAACACCTGAGTTCTCCAATTTCCCTTTGTTCTTGAAAACCAATGCTTGGCCCTGTAGTTGATAAATTTAGCTATAATTGTACGGTTGGTACCCAACTTCGTTACGCCGATTCTACGCTTACGACACAAGTCAGAGTTCTAGAGTTTTACTAACCTGTCCTAAAAAGAGACAATAAGACTGTGTCGCTATTTTCACTGCCACGATCGGGCAAACCAAAAATTCGGAGGCTATTCCTACGTTGATACTGTTCCAGTTCTAAAATTCTGGTTATCAATAATAATAAAGGGGTGAGAAAACATGATTTTAAAGGAATTATTCATTAACACTTGTCACCTTTCCTATCTCCAGTCCTACAATTTGAGAAAATGAGCTATGCAAAAGTTGACCAAGGTATCTTAATTTTCACTAATTTATTATATCAAAACCGTTGTAAAATTAATTAGGTATAGTTTGGCATTGACATCCACTGACCTTTCATGTTGCTTTAGACCAGTCATTTCAATCACATAAATTCAGATCTTCACAATGAAGTATTATTTTTCACTCTTAATTCTACTAGCCACCAGACAATATATGTTACAACGTTAATGCAAGCAAACTTCATCTCCGTCAACTCTATGCATCTTAATTTCAAAACTGAATTCTCTTTCCAGGTTACGCAGAATTATTGAAACAGGTCTAATGCAAAGACAGCAGAAAATATGGTATACGAGGAAACCTGACTGTTTAAGTCGAAGTACAGAGATAAAAAGTGTGACTATAGAGGATATTTCCATGGCTCTATTCGTCTTATTGTTCGGTATATTTTGTGGGTTTCTGATATTGTATGCAGAAATAATTTCTCACAGGTAATAGTCACCTAGTTACTGTAACAATAAAATCAAGTGGATTTTATCTAAATCGTTGTTCCTTGTGGACTTAATAATTTAAGCTACCCTCAAAGTTAGAGAAATTCAGTGTTCACTCAACCTCAGTTTCACATCTTTGGAACTACTAGGGTAAAAAGGTGGTTGAAGTGTCGTTGGAAAGATCGCGTTGAGACTAGCTGAAACCCATATAGACGATACACATTGCAAGGGCGGATCCAGATGTAGGGGCAATTTGTATCTTTGAAAATACTTGGGCTAGGAAGGTGTTTGAGGTATCGTTGGAAAGCCCTCGGCAAGACGAGTTCAAACCCGTATCATTCATCCAGATGGCAGGGGCGTATCCCTAGTTTTGCGGGAACTTGCAACTTTAGACCTACTAGGGATAGAAAGGTGTTTGAGGTGTCGTTGGTAAGGTCTAGGTAAGACAAAAAAATGAATTTTGTATTTTTGGGCCAATTTAGTAACTAATGACTTCGGCCCGTTTCGCTTCCATTAACTGTTAAGTATTTAAAATCCACAAACAAACATTCATGCCGGGACGGGATTCGAACCCAGGACCTTGGATTCGCTGGCTTAGCGCCCCAAACCGTACGACTACCAGGTCGGCATCAACAAGTCGAGTTCAAACCCATATAATTCGCGGGACTTTGAACTTTGGAACCACTAGAACTAGAAAGGCGATTGATGTGTCGTTGGAAAGCTCTCGGCAAGATGAGTTCAAACTATATCTTTCATCCAGAGTGCAGGGGTGGTTCCCGAGTTTCGGGGCGAATTTTCAACTTTTGAACTATTAGGAGGAAAGTGGTTGAGGTGTCGTTGGAAAGGTCTCGGCAAGGCCAGTTAAAATCTATATTATTCATCCATATTGCAAGCGTGATTCACAACTTTCACAGGGATATTTTCAACTTTGTAACTACTAGTGCTAGAAATATAGTTGATGTGTCGTTGGAAAGATGTTCTAGAATCCCATGAGCAATTTGCCTCCTCCGCGGTCGGTCCGCCGGCGGACATTAGCAGATAGCCGCCGTGTCGGTTATTCGCCTTGGCGGCAAAAATTGCGGCATTAGTCTAATTCGGACAGCGGCGAGCTGCGGGGAGGGAGAGCTATCTCCGTCTACCTTTCGTTATTTTGCTCATGGGGTAGTTTCTCCAACGGAACATTGATAGTATAAATATGATACTCGCTGCTGAAGCCTGGCCGTAGCTTATGTGCTCAATCACCCAACTGGGTTCCGCCTTACTTGTTTCTCTTTAAACAGTGAAACTTCTAAAATTCATAGAATTGTAAGTAAGAAAACAGTACTGAACAACACTTTGTTGGTGAGGTTATAAATAATGTATTCTATAAATCTAATTACCATGTTTGAAATAAGAGTCCTCATAGTGAAACTAATTATCAATGTTATATTCCCTGTACGATAATTTTAGATGTTGTTGTCTCAATTACAGCTTTTAAAGAAGCTTGAAAGCTTATATAATTTCTTTGAATTTATCTCGTTTGAGTATAATTGAAAAATCTTTTTATTACAGTCTCTTCACTTAACATATATTGCGTCAATATTTTGAGCAAGAGTCAAAGTTGTGTACTCACCACCGGTTACTTTGAAGAAAGATATGATTTTAAAACGTAGGACGAAATTAACTACTCAACTTTTCATTTCCGATTGCCCAAAAATGGACTTAAAGAGACGTTTTTACATGCTTTTTTAAAAAAAAAGTTCAAGGGACCGGAGGAAAATTTCAATTTTTTAATTTCAATTTATTTTATGACCTTCAGGCATCTTAGGCTCAGGCTGGGATAGAGTGAGGTAGAGGATTTTGGAAAATAGACGGTCAGGGCCTATCTGCTACCGCCCCTATCTCTGGATCCCTCTATGCAATGTATATCACATATATGGGTTTGAGCTTGTCTCACTGAGACCTTTCTAACGACACTTTAACCAACTTCCTGGGCCTAGTACTTCATGACTTTCAACAGACGGACAGATGGACAGAACGAGCGCATCAGGCTTTACGGCACTTGGTGCTGAATCTTATAAGTAGCTGTTTTAGTTATTTTCAGTTTTCTGATTACGAATCAGAAGTAGGAATCCTCTAGCATGTAATATTTTTTTGTAATTTTTGAAAGAAAATTAAAGAAATAATAATCATAACTCGCATCAATATACACTGCTTGACAATTAATTATTAGGGAACAGAGAGAATTCGGTATTTATGTTTTCTCCGCGACTGCATAACCGCACCAAACAACCAGTAGAGGGCACTAGAGAGTAATCGTGTCCTTGAGAAAAGACAACAGTGACAATTTGGTTTATGTCAGAGATTAATGATGACGTCATACATTACTACTGTTGTGGCAACTTGTATCTTCTTAGTTTGCTATCCTGATGACGTCATATATAAAAGATGTTGTGACTACTGGATTATAAGTATTCTGGATAGTGTTTCCAGACTAGTTAGAGATGTTTACATGTTTTATGTCCAAGATGTGTGTTTGGAATGTTAAACTCTATAATGTATAGTGGTGTTGTGTTGATGAAGAAAATACATACTACCTACAAGAAACACGAATCATATTAGAAATGGTGGTACGTTTAGGCGTACATGAATCTAAACGGAGTAATAAGGAATTGTTAATAAATGTGAAACGTTTTATGTTGGTAAATGAATAATTCACTGCCATATTCAATCCACTACTGGATGAGGCCTCTCCTGGAGGGAGGAGTTGGCCTACAGCTCCCACACTGACCAGCACCGAAACAGCAGCTCCCCAATTCCATCACGATGCTGGGTGGGTGACCCTCTCGCTTTGGAAAAATCCCGTGATAGAGCCGGGAATTGAACCCGGAACCCCCAATTCCTCATAAATTGATCAGCTTCTCATAAATGTGACAATCCTGCTTGAAGTAAGGAAATTGTATTAATACTTAATAATAACTTATTTCTTAAGTTGTATGATATGACGGGATTTTACTTCGGACGTTCCAGTCTCACTTCTCTTTTTCAAGAGCGCCGCGAGACACAAAAGGATTGCAGGCTGACAAGCTTCGACAAAGGCAAATCGAAATACTTGCTTCCGGAACTCTGTATAGCGCTGTAATCGACAGTCGGTTGGTATCACCGGGAACAGGTGGTTGTGGAACGGTGGAACCGATAATAGTCCCCTGTTACCTCGGGTAATACGAATATTGCAGAAAAAAACGGAATATAGACGTAAATCCGAAAATGGCGGGAAAGGGTCCCAAACCTCTCGCACGGTGTTGAATCACTCGAAAAGGAAGTCAAAACAGCTTAAAACCACAGAAAACCGCGATTTCAAGCAAAAACGGGGGGCTAAAAGTTGATCAATTTTGGTACCTCTTCTACTTGCTTCATAATTTTTTTGTGAAATTTTCCACTTCTATTCGGATAGGCTTAAATAGCTCTGCTATGACGTTTCTAGGGTGTTCCAAGCAAAATAAACAATTTCTGAACACATTTACACCACCATAGAAGTTGAACAAATGAAATTTATTAATATATGTACGGTACTCCCAATACACACTTAATGCGTACACCAACTTTCTGGGTATGTATCGCGACTTTATACGTCAAATATGATTGACACACAAAATACAAATGAATTGGAACAATAATCTTTCTGCATAATCTTTGTCCCAACAAAGATTGTTCGATAACGTAAAATCACGAATACTTTCAAATAAAGATAAACGGTATAAGCATACAACAGAACACGAACACTTTTATACAAACGGTATTCAGAACAAATGATCACGTACAAAGTGACTGTACTTGCGTAGCGTAATATTAACGCGTTTTACTATACCAATACAGTTGTCTGACGTCAGTACTTTGATCACCGTGTTTCTCGTTGAGCTCAACGTCACAATATTATTACGGGGATTATTTTAGCGTATACGTGTGCACACTGATAACCTTAACACACTTCAAAAAATTACAAAACATGAATTATTTGACTTACAGGTGAAATATTCGCAGTCTCGTTATGGCCAAACGAGTCTTATTAATGATATCTTACACACAGATACGAAACTTCAATTAACGTGGCGCTATTATTACCCTCAATTTAGTAACGCATTTATTTCAGATGCAAAGAGTTTGGTATATTGACTTAGAAATATATTGAAACAATTACGGAAAGTGACGTCACTCTATGAAAATATTACTTAACATGTATTGACATAAACACGATTTCAATACGTATACAATTTCTCTCAACGTCGTATGGTCATCTCCTTTCATTAATTTTGTTTGGAGTAAAATGAACAATAACAGAAAATATGACACAGCATTTCAAAACTTTCACACCGCAACAGTTACGGTAACTCTATATGCTACCTACTAATCTACATATATAATTCGTCAGAAATAAACTTTTTTGTCTTTTCTTTTTTATTTTTTTGAGCCGGAAAGCTAATGTTCCTTCTCGGTATGCCAATTTACTAAATCATACAACTTTTTTTTTCCGTGGTTCAAACTATCGGTACCAAGCTACTGTGGCATACGATAATTATATCCTATAAATAACAACCTGACTCAATTGCCAGAATCTGTTTTACGTAATATGTCAATTTAAGCTACTACTACTACGGCCTATTTTTACTTTTTAAAATAGCGTAGGTAGGATCCTGAGTACCAAATTCTTATTTTATTATGCCCACTGACAATATAACTATCTAAAATATATCTATCTGCAGTTGCGATCAATGCACAAGCATGAGTTATGTCAACAATTGCATCGCAGTAAATATATCACGTGACCGCCGGCAACAATCCGCACTGTCCCGCTATTGCTGTCTTTGTTATCTGTACCGACAAGACAAACGCACGATTATAACTATTTAAAATATCGGCGTAGAATATTCGTTTCGTAACATTAGCACTATTTTTCACAGTATACAGTATTCACAACCACAGATCATATCCATTCCAGGAGAATATCAAAATGGAAATAATAAAATCATTACCTGAGTAGCCGCTGACAGTTACCTGCTACTTCGAAGGCACACAATACTTATCCTGTATAAGCCACCACTTTTGGACAATCTTGAGTATTTCTACATTCCAGTTTACTCCGGGATATGTTTACTTCACGGGGATACAATTTTTCAGTTGGTTTTCACAATATTGTCCTTCGAACCACACTAGTTTTCGACGAGCTTCACTTCCGTACGTTCGTCACCATGCAATTCCAAAAGTACATCTGAAGTGTTGCCACCTCAATAAAACTTTTTTCTCCATATATCCATCCGTGTTCGCTTCAGGGCTTCAGGCGCGGCCGGGAAACGTCAATTCGCACGGAATGGATGTAAAGCTAAAATTTATCATACAATAACTGTACAAAAGTGTGCGGACACCATGCAATGATTCTCCACAAGTAATTATGTGACCGTCACAATGATTACATTCCAAGAGAAGAAAATCACACTTAAATACAATGATTTAAAAAAATAATAATTTTACGGTAAAGCTATTGCAGAAAACAAGAATATCATCTGAAATGTGTTTCAAAGAACTGGAATAAATATACATTTGTGCATGTTATAAATGTATGTGTCTTGGTTATGATTTTTAATAGGTATATTTTATGGCCTTTAGGCATCTTAGGTTCCGGCTGGAATAGGGTGGGGGAGAGGATGTTGGAAGGTAGACGGCCAGGGCTTATTTTGCAGATGTCATCCTAGCATTTGCCTGGTGTGACTAAAGAAAACCTGTGAAAAACCTAAGACCTCGTCATTGCTAAGCCAGTAAATACTCTACTACTGATCCATGGACGATCGGTGTCAATCATAGTTAAAGTAACTTATTCTATGCTACTGTGAGTATAATCCATGCTATTCTAAATTATAATGTATTACTAAGAGTAAATCTGAAAACTTATATATAGCTCTTATTTGTTATAATAAAATTAATAAATCTTCGAAGCATTTAGTTCAGAAATTTATGATAAAGAAGTATATTTTGTATCTGAAACTGCATTTTATTTTCTGTCATTCTATTCATAACACAAGTATTCCAGAAAATAAAGTGTGTTATTATTGCAATCACTTTATTATTCTGTAATAAAATGCCAACCCGATCTTAATTAGCTATGTATTAAATTATATTTTCTAGCTAATATAGTTTCATGGTGAGAATTCTTTGTCAAGAATTTAAGAATCGTTAAGAAATTTTACTAATTATTGATGAAATCCACAAAAGGTCTGCTAAGTAGTGAATATGTGATGAAAAAGAGATTTCGTCAAGAAAACCATATTTATTAAATTTCCGGTTCTTTCTCAGCCTGTATATAACAAATTTAAGATAATATTATATTTTAGATAAGTGAGTCTCATACAAATAAGTTATCTGCTAAACATACTTTCAAAGTCTAGTTTAGTAAAGATGAATTTACTTAATCAATTCCAAAATAATTATTCTCACTTAATGATGTTAAATTATACAAGCTTAGAGTTTGTTGGTACGGCTAACATCGCGGTTACACTCAGACCATGAAAAGCCATGATTGAATTTCATGTAGTTCCCTTCAATCTAAAGAACGCAATATTAGGTCAAGACAGATTGATTGAATTTGTTTTGTCCTAATTAAGTTAAGGTCTTTCAATGTCAAACAAAAGATGTTGCTACTTAAACTGATGAAACTATTCTATCATTGCAAGAACAACTTTCTCAGCCTTCAGTTATCATTAAATCAAATGATCTACAACTGGTAAATGAAAAGAATTTTGAAAATGATCATTTGGTACAGGTAGAGAATATATTCTTCTTGTTAAAGAAACACCAATCTGATATGTCACTGTCTGTATCAGAAATTTCTTCAAAGGTACCGTAGATCAAATTATGAAAGATTAAACTCAGATTACAAATATGATAAATAATCTTGCTAGTCAGTTAAAGGATAAAGATGTTAATCAAAATGATCTATTAGAAGTATCATAGGTCTTAAATGCTTCTTCTATGCTTGGTAATTCTAAATTAGGAGACTTTGACAGCAATGTTAATTAGTGATGAGCACAAGAGTCTTGGTCTTGCAGTTTTGGTCTAGGGAGACCGATGCAAGATCAAGACCAAGGGATGCAAGACCAAGACCATACCTGCAAGACTCGCACAAGAGTCTTGCACATGCACTATTTAAATATTTTTAGAACGTGGAAAAGAAGAGGAAATCATTATATGCTTCACTTGAATTTCTTTGGCTTCTGTAAAAATACCGCTCGAGTGAAGCTGTTCCCAGTTTTACACACCATGTGAGTGGATCTGAGAATCATGCAGCTGTTACTGTAGCATACTAAACTAAACTTAGAATGGAAGGAAATAGTTTCTGTTAAGGGCCATGTAAAGTTAAGATCTCCGACAAGAGATGGCAGCACTATCCCTGTATATGTCTAATGTATTTTTATCGTTGCACGAAATTTCAATGCTGCTCCTA
>JAGDQP010003568.1:16238-32615 GCA_022664845.1 Lepisma saccharinum
AGTAGACCAACTCCTCCCTTCGGGGAGAGGCCTCATCCACTAGTGGATTGAATATGGCTGTGATTTATTATATATATATATATATATAATAAATCACAGCCATATTCAATCCAATACTGGATGAGGCCTTTCCCCGAAGGGAGGAGATTGGTCTACTGCTCCCACGCTGACAGACGGGTTGGGAGTGGAGAGCCTAAGCTCCCACTGTGATCGCCACTATCCTTTATTCATAGCAGCTCTCCAATTACATCGCGATGCTGGGTGGGCACCGTTTCAGACCCACATGCTTTGGAAAAAAATCACTGGCAGCGCCGGGAATCGAACCCGGGACAACTTAACCCGTAGTCAGACACGCTAACGACTAGGTGAACGGGGGTGATCATATATATATATTGTTTGATAAAAGAGTTCATTGTATTATTTCACTGAATAACTGACAACATCCACGACAGACAACAAAAGAACATATTCGATTGAACTCGAGTATACTAAACGTTTATGTAGAAAAAAGATCCGAATTTACATTTATAAATTTATTTCATGAAAATACATATAACGGTTTCTTTAAGGGTTGCTCTTTCTAGCCACCCATTACATAATCACAAATTACAGAGATCTTTGGGAATTGCAGTAACAACAAATGCTAATGACTTCTACTATACACAAACACTTTACTTATACTGTACAACATGAAACAACAATGAGATAGAAAATAAAACAGCAAAATTCTGGAAGAGGATCAAAGTATTAGAAAGCATATTTTTAACTTCAACAATTTAGTCCATTGAAATCTGTAAGACAAAGAATTTCATCATTCATAACTTTGCTCCTCCAAATTTATCCGTAGAAACGTTTGCTTTTCGTATTTAACTTGTGCCATACGCTGGCAAACTAATTGGTGGTCGATGTTGCAACGTGTTGGAAGTTCATACGTACTCTATTTGAATCTACATTTGGAAGTAAAATATGATCAGTGCCATTATGCACTTCAATCTTTCCAAACATTTTAAATTGTGCCCTTGCCTAGTTGTTTTCATGACAATTTAACTGTGTTCTGAGATATTCCTGCAATTGTAATTCTTTCAGTACAGAAAACGTTATTAGTAAGATCGGAAATGACGTTAGCACCTTAATTTTAGTATTTCGACTAGACAATGATCGATTTGACAACATAATGTCGTGATATTACTTTAAAACTACTATTCCATTTGATGACGTATTTACACATTACATGCTTAAAAGTTAAGAGATGAATTATACAAGTCATTTGTAAATGCCGTAAAAAATACTGTATTTCTACTTGACTTCATAGTAATGACGAAGAGAAAGAAACATTGTTTTAATACGAAAATCCTTGCAGTTTCGAGCAAAAGTATTGTGCTTTTTACCTGTATATTCTCAGGTCAGGGTTTGTTCATGATTGAAAAGTATCTTACAAGTAGATCAGGGATATTGATCAGAAGAACTTTGCATATTTTTTTGAAAAATTAACAAAGAATCTGAAGGAAAAGAGCTAGAAATTTATATATATATATATTCAGTTCTTAAGATGTTCCTAACAGTGTGAGTCATTGAAGTAAAGGAGAAACACAACTTTATGTACAAAAAATTACAAAATGTTAAGTTTTAATTTATTAGAAGTAATGTTGATAAAGTTATGTAAGTAACATCATTGTGCGTGTTACTTTACCCATATCAGCTTAGAAATGCCAATTGCAACATACGTATTTACACATCAATGTAGGAAAACAACTTTTCATATGTCATACAATGCACAGTAATCATGTATAGAATTAATTTGTTTAATATAATCTAAAATTGAAACAGGGGAAATATACAAGCAATAACATTAATAATGCAGTACATATAGATGCTCTTTACGACATAAATAGCATAGCAAATGATGTTAGAAAAGAGACTGTGTAATATGTGAAGCAGACGTACGAAGAGAATGTAAGCGAGTATGAAGAATATTGTTGTTGTACTAAGAGTGGAATAATGTTAAAAAAATCCGGTAAGATAAAAGGATCAAGTCTTTAGTCTAATTTTCATGATCGTACATTATTACATCTGCATATGTTGAAAAAAACTATCTATTTATACGGATCTTTGGTAGGCTTTTGATTGTTGAATCATCTTTTGAAATCTTGAGTAGAGTTACACATTATTGTTATGATAATTTACTTATAAAGATGTGGATATGTGCTATGACTGTCACTAGCAAGAAAAAATAATGTTATTAGAAAAAACCTGCAAAAAGAAAAGGAAGCAGATGAAAACAAATAGTAAACTATATTTTAATGCATTTTTATCAAAATTAGAGCTAAAATGTTCTCAGTCAGTGGCGTCTCACTGTGAGTAGAAAGAAAACCTTAACTAAATTTGTACAAGTTTTTATCTTAAAAGTGTCACAATAATGTATTTTCCTATCATATGAGCAAACTTTTAGGATCTAAGATCACAGATTTAGTTTCAGCTCTCTTTTTGAGAAGCGCAGACTGCCGAAATTCTAAAATGCAATTTTTTGTGCAGAAATTTAAAGTTATGTCATGGTATGTTTGGATTACTTCATGTTAATCCAAACACCTTCTTCTGAATCTACACCAAAACTTAAAATATGCTTTTTTTCCTCTCAAATCAGTTCACAAGACTCGATTATACAAGCTCTTTCATTTCGTAAAAATAAAAATAATTAAATACTTTTGGTTTTCAAATAGGCGCTTATAGTTCTTAGATAGATCTCCAAATTCGCTAATGTCAAGTTCACAAAAGTCATTAACAATGAAATCAGAAGTTTCAACCATTTTACAACCACAGTGAGAGAAAACTTTTATCCGGATGTGCATATAGTTCTGAAATATAGGGGAAATATATATATATATATATATATATATATATATACATATATGTATATATATATATTTGTTGCTTAAATACGAATGAAACATCTTCTGTAAGTATGGAATATATGTAGAAACATGATGTTTTATCCTGTCCTATTTGAGGTCTTGAAATAAGATGGAACATACTTTTTTTACCTAAATATTTTTCTTAGTGCATAAGCATAACATAGAAAATAAAACAGAAACTGGATAAGTGAGAAGTTGGGAGTGCCCACTGAATTGAAACCAAGTTTCTTATTCACAACCAAAGAAAAACTGATGCTACAGTGAAACAACTTAATTTTAGCGGCTTTGTAATATTTTTGGTATACAGGAGGAAATTATAAATTTAATATAACTGTCTCTAGCGCAACGTAAACGAATTTTCCTACTTGATTACGATTACAGTTTGCACTAACAGTTACACGACGTAGCTGTGAATATCTGTCCACAATTTTAATATCGTTAAATCCTAGCTACAACCAAGTCGTCAGAACGTCGAAGTTGTTTTTCTGTCTCATATGAAACACTTGTTCCATGAAAAAATTAAAGAATTGTATTGTGATCGTAAAGAATGATCGTAAAATTTGAATTTTGAATTTTATTTTAAGGCAACTATGCCCCAGGACGTATGGATGATGATGGGATGAATTGGTGAAATGAAGAAAGTGGGAGGAAACGGGAGTACCCCGAGAAAACACACGCACACGGTGTTTGCCCACCACAAATCCCACATGGCATGAGCAGGGGATCGATCAGAGGACCATTAGCACCAGAGGTGAGCGCTCTACCAACTGAGCCAAATGGTCGTAAAAAAAGTCAACGATAAACGAAGAACTCCAATCATACAGGTGACAATTAATTTCTTTCTTGTTCTTCTTGTACATGTCTGTTTCGTTTGTCCTTCTTTTAAATGCTGATTCTAGATATCCCTTCTTGAAACTGCAAGATGGACCACAGAAATTCGAAGTACCTTAGACCAAATAAATACATATTACAAATACCTTCTACAAAGTTTCAAAAAATTCCTCTTCATTTCAATTTAAATTTGTAATACTTCAGTTTTGTTCAAAGAAGACTCCATGGCAACCCCATCAGTTTCCCAAATATGATCATAATTTTCCCTAAAATGATCAGATTTTCTCCCGAAAATGAAGCGATTATTCGTGAAATTACATAATAAGTTCTCATTTCTTTTTACACCCGTGCATGGTACTTAATTTGTAAACCATCAAACTATTAATATCTTACCAAGAACACTGTAGCGAGTTCCATTTTAATAAAAATAATTAAGTTTCATTCTCACAATAGTTAACAGTAATATTTCGAAATGGTTGTTGATTATCGTGTAATAAAAGCCACCTTCAGTAATATACCTTCAGTTAGTCACATTTGTTCCTTACTGTTACCTCGTTTAAAAGCAATCTAAGCAAAATACAGGTTATTACATGTTTCCAAAGTCTTAGCTTCTTGTTTCATTTTCCAAGAAATGCCATACAATTGAAGAGGTAAAATCAACAGAAAATCTTACGGGACGGTACGACTAAGCATTAAACATTCGCTGTAGATATCTCCTTTCCCGATACAACTTGCTTAATCGTTAAAACAATTTTGCAGTTTTATGTACTGAAACATTTGTCAACAACTTTCAGTATTAACTCTTAACATTAAGATTGTAAGGTATTTTGAGGTAGGAAAAGACCATTACAAATTAACCAAGTATCAGTTTCACTTACAACATGTTCTTACAATACTCTCGGTTTTTATTTGATATTTTAAAATCTTTGAAACTAGCAGAGACTTTCTGACAAGCATTCTGGGCTACTATTGCTTATTTACGCGCCATAAAATGCACTCCATTCTTTCAATGTCTGGTCAATTAACAAATATCTCTCCAACATTCTACATTACAATGCTTCATCCAAATCTTCTTGTTCTCTTGGCCTTTCATTTGCCTTGAACCTCCGTCTGATGACCGATTTCCTTTAACTATGGCGAGAATTCCATCTGCATGGGAAGTAGCTCTCATGATCCATCATGGAATACGGACGGCAAGTGGCTTGGTGAACGATCTAAATTGGCCAGTTCCATGAACTGTCTTTCAATGAGGTCTGTGTCCAGGTCAAAGTGTTGCTGTAAGGCTGCATCCAGAAATTCTGAAAGTGAGGAAAAGACAAACAGTTTAAAACAAGAGACAGTAAGAGGTAAACTAAAAGCTTAAAAACTGAGTATCACTTCTAGTTTTCTTTTTAAAACATCCATGTTAGGAAACGTCCTTCTCTAATTTATAATAGGGAATAATAAAAGTAACATTACTAGAAAAAATGGTTCATTTTACTAAATTTAAGTTGAATTTCTTTGTTTTTCGTAATACTCACAAATGTTTGTTTCCTAGCTACGAATCGTAACCAGAATTTTGAAGGGTGATATGTAAAATTTTTACACAAATATCTTGCGTGAGGAAACTGCTGAAAAATAGATGAAAAAATTGGTCGTTGTCATGACCGTGGTCATTGCCTATTTCATAATAAACTTCAAGTTAATAACAGTAGTGAATCATGAAGCTGAGCTTGCAAATTAGTTTCGAGCCGACTTGTTGGGCCTAGATCCTTCAACGTTCCTGAAATCTAGAGATTCGTGTTTCTGCGTAGTGCTGCAAGCCACTGTATATTAGTACACATACGTGTACGGGCGTAAACCAATCACCAGATTCTAGCAGTGAAGAAGAATCTGGCCCATTAATTTTTTTTCAAAGTCATTTACAAGTCCAGGTTAATGATTCACAAATATTAGTAACTTGTAATTTATTGTGTACCCAGCTAGTCCCTGGATAGTAGCGCAGAAGTGTTCATTATGGGTGGTGAGAGAGAGAGAGAGAGAGAGAGAGAGAGAGAGAGATCTGGAGAAAGAGATGTATGAATGTACGATGTCTAAGACTACTGATCTTGCAATGAAAGTAGAAATGCAGTCCGAAAATGTTTGAAAACAATTGAATTAAGCCATTCAACAGTAGCGTAAGAGATTTACCAAGTGCCCATGTCCACCAAAATATGAAACCCGTAACAGAATTCTGTCTACGATCAATGATTACTGCACTGTCAACAGAAGGATCAAACAGATTAACCAAATAATTTTAACGTTTTGAGAAGCAAAAATATTTGCGCTGAGAAATTGACCATACGGAGCATTTATTTTATGATTGTTGTGAATTTTCCAATTTATGTATTGCCTTTAGGCATTTATAATCAGGCTGGAATAGGGTAGTGGAAAGGATTCCTTGGTGTGACAGGAGAAAACTGAAAATACCTCAGTCAAAATGGTCGTACGCTGGTATCGAACCCAGGACCTCCCGAAAGCAAAGACTCTCCCACTCTTTTAAAAAAATGTGTTTACCCTAAGTGGGTTCTTGTTAGTACTTGTTGAACTTGTTTTTGCTTGTATTATACATGTATTATACTTGTGTGTACTTGTTCTTGCATCACTAACTACTGACAGCAAAGTTAAAATCACATCCATGCCAGAGGTGGGATTCGAACCTACGATCCTTGGGTCGCCAGACTACCGCACTAGCGAGCACGACCACGTGGATCGTCAAATAAATGAGCTACGGCCGCTCTCTCAAAGTATTATAAATGGCTGATTGCTGAATGATAGTATATAGAATACATGCAAACAAATTTATTAACTAAAGTATCGAAGTATTGGAATGAAAATTGTAATATTTGCTGACGTTTTCTCTTCACTCGTCTTTTTATTTATTCTTGCTCAAGCATGTACGAATAGTCTAACATAGTGTAAATTAACAAGTTATGTTTTATTTGTTTTACTGTTAAAAACAGAACTCCAGCAGAAACATTTTTAAATTTAGCATGAACATCCAAAGAAGAACAAGAGAGCACTGACAAAGAAGAAGTGTTTGTTCATAGTAGGAGGTAACTCGGGAGTTGAGACAAAAAAAAATAAGTATATCAGGCAGGGGAGCTTCTTCCGTAAATAGACTGCAGTTGCAGGTGGATATTGTTCGTTGTAAATCATCTTGTTAGCAAATGTTAAATCATTCTACATGACAGTGAATCAGTTGGCTTTCGGCCAACAGAAAGAATGAGAGTGAAAGAGGAAAACTTTTGTTTGACATTTTCCCCCCTTTATGTCTTGATACAGGTGGAACCATTTCTACAAGTAGTATTCACTTACAGTACGATTACATTGTTTTAAGCAGAATTATTACTCTTTCTTTATTTAACAAAAACAACTCTTCGAAAGCTCTGGTAGTTAAACGGTCTTTCGGTTTTATTGACATGCACATTCATTGCTGATATTAAAGTGAAATAATTTAAACTTTGCATGTTTAAAATTATATTTTTCTTTTATCTGTAATTAGTCATTTTAAAAAGCATGTATAAATAGCCAATGGAATCTATTATGAACATAACACTGCCCACATCTTTTATCCACACATACAGTGCTCGATATTTTAAAAATTACGAAGGGGGGATCCTAAAACTAGTGATTGCTGGTAAGTTTCAGCATATTACTTATTTGGGTAGAAATACTAAGATTTTATCCCTGGTCGGGATGATATTCGGAATGAATAACCAGGGATGAAATCCTCACGCACCAGGGAAAATCCTCGGAATCCATCCCGGCAATTCAAACATTGCACACATATGTAAGTCACATAGGGTGTAAGAGAAAAACCGGAGTCATGTAGTCGCCCATACTGAGGTCTTCCAGGGTTTCCTTTAGTTTCACGAGGAGAGCCCCGGTATGGTCTTTAGACGAAGGCTCCAGCTGCTATCTTCCTCTGTTCCTTTAAAGTGGTTTCCGATTAACATTATCCCTCAGGCATGTAAAATTTAGGCCATAGCTGACTATCTACTCATAAAAGTAAGTTAAAATAAGTATATTTAGAAGAAAGCAGCGCAACACAACTATGACGATACTCCTTGATTTGTTTCAAATCTTCTCGAAACGTGGAAACATACTCGGATGGTAGCATGCAATGCAAAGTTTAGTCGAATTGTTATTAACGTCCTAAACGACCTGGTAAACTTCTAAGGACGGGACCTACAGTTTAGCGTGTTCTCCGAACCACTTGTGTCACCACCGGGAATCGAACCCGGGATCCCTTGATTACAAGGCAGCGAGCGTTACCACTCATCACGAGGGACACTAAGTTTAGTCGGAGTTTCATCCTATGGCTAAGCCTCTCTCAAATACACAACTAAATAAGCACTTTAGCTATTGGAGGAACAAGCTCCGATTGAAATGTTTCATCGCATGGAGCACAAGTCTAAGAGCTGAAAACAGTTTTATGCTATTTTTTTCAGTTCGTAAGCCTAGTAATCCGTTCTTTGAAATAATGCCAAGGTAATTCTAATTATGTCTTCAAATATCCCATGTCATATCTAAATATCTTCTGATAGAAATGTTATGAAGCAATAGAGATACTTTCGGAAAATAATCGGAAATTCAAAAATCTCGTTATTAATAAAAAGAAAAATGATGACACTTCCATAGACTCATATTAAAATACATATGAATTACTATGTCAACCACCTTCATTATTAATAACACGTAAAACTGACTCAAAACTACAGCAGTATGAGTTACGAAATGGACATTTACATTGGAAATATACAGAGTATTGATAAATAGCTTCGTGTACTTACACAGAAACTACAATGGATAACTTCCAGTAATTTTGACAATGTATAGCAATTGTTAAAGTTTGCTTCGACTTAACAGCGCTAGATGACACTACATGTCGCACGTTTGCAAGAAAAGTGTGTCAACTCAAAAAAGTATAACTTTATAGGAAGTGCAAGAGAAGTGACCTTTTACTTAAGGAGATTATGGAAAGTCTACCCAATGTTTATATTATCTACTGGCCACCGACGGAAATAGATTTGTGGCATTTTTGTCAAAGAAGCAGCATGGTTCTCTAATGCTTTTGAGCCAAAACAACGAAAATTATAAAATTTTGATTTCTGACACTTTCTTGGAAACATGTGATGTCACTAAGTCTTGAACAAAGAAAAACTGCGATACCAGGAGGGAAAGTAGGATGCATTTGATTGCATGCTGAGTCAAAATATCTTACACAAGTACACCAAAACTTCAGAAGTAAGTACAATTGACTCCCGGCGATACGTATGACCATTAATCATTGGTTAAGGTCCTTAAGAAGATCAAAACAATGGAAAGTATCTTTAAAGTAAAGAGTAATGGGGTAGCGCCCTTTCGGATAAAAAGGTGGAAGTGCGCGCCTTTTGAAAGAGATTTTCCAGTGTTTGAACACCCATTGATAAGAGATCAATATGCTCTGTACTTCTTTGTGTCAGTTGGAATAAATTAGGCAATTTCGCTGGAGCTTTCAGAGATTTTTACGCTTAAAACGAGATGATCCAAATTGCTTTTCCTTCTACTTCTTTATTTTTATTTCAATGTTCGAGGCTACGTGATACTTGGTGTCACTTAGGTCGGCAGTGGAAACTAACTTGGTCAGTTGCCAAATATCGAAAAAATAACAAGTTCTTATTTGTCATAGTTTCTGTGTAAATACAACATGAAGTTGTACATTTATGTACACCCTGTACTTTTCGTGAATAAACACCAATAATTGTAGGATCTTGCTGATAGATATAAGTTGGACTGAATATTCACATTTAATTTTAAAGAGCTTTGGCTACAGAAGTAAGTACACGAATTCAGACTTTATATTTATATTAACATATAACATGTTTCATCAGGACTTCATAGCCTGACATTTATGTTCCAGCCAGTTACTCACCTGTCGTCTCCCCAAGTATCCTTCTCATAGATTCAAAAGGTATGTAATCAAGCATTGGGTCATCTAAACACGATGAACCAAGACTATCTGTATTGGTGAGCTCCTGTTCTGAATACAATATGTCTGATTTCCATTCTGCACCATCTGAAAATAAACAAAAGGAACCATGTTTCTGAAATGTCGAAAAAATCTTTCTTGTAATGAAACATACAATGTACTCATTACATCTCATACTTTTCCAGTTTTCTTCCTGTAAACATTTGTTTTATTTAACTGACACGCTCAGAGCATCTCATAGGTATCTGTAACAAGGAATTTAGTTTATCCGATATATTTCACAAAGGGATTTTAATATTCAGCAGAATGAAAAGTTGATTGAGAAAAATGCTTCTTTGACAAAAAATTATATATTTCAAATTAATTAAGATATTCTTAATCCAAGAGAAATTTTCTGTCAATTTCAATAGTTTTAGTTTAGGTTGAGAGTGGGATCATCTATTTGGTTTCCAAAGTTATAACTAGTATCAAGTCGTAACTCTACACACTAAATCAAAAGAGCGAAATTCCTCTCGGTTTGAGCGGAAAGAGAGACCACTCTTTTAAACTGGATTTTTATCGGAGAAAAGATGAGAAATTTCCGCTCAAAAAATATGGGATCTATGGTAGTTTATTTTGATGGGAACGTAGACATATTTTAGGTGAATTTCCATCTATTAAAATAAAGTTTTCATCATTTGAAGACGAAAACAACGCAATAAAATGTTGAAAATGTAAAAAGATGTAAAAGTGGGCATGCATTCATAAGTAGTAAGAAAGGAAAGGAATGCACTTATGAATGAAAAAGAGTAAAAAAAAATATATATTCGGGGAGATTTGAACCTGATACCTTCCGACCAGCTATCCAGCACCTTAACCCCACAGTTAGCCGTCCAACAGCCTTTGAAATGGTTTCTTTCGTCTCGTCAGGTACTTGAGAACAACGTTCAACGATTTCTTGAATATATCTTATTCCTGACGTTTTCCGGTATATTTTTCTCACAGAAAAGTTTTCAGGTTTTCTGTTGTTATTTTTAACAAAACGCAATGCTATAAATTTCACAATATAGCTAAGTCTTTTCATATTGTTCGCAGTAACACATGGCGGAGAGAAATATTGACCAGTAATCTTGATGCATTATAAATCACTCTAAAATGATGAGAAATAAACACCTTTAAAAAGATGGGAAATCACTCTTTCAAGTTTGACGAATAAATTACATCCAAATGCATAGGTATTCCATCTAAAAATGAGCATATTTTGCATCCAAAACTATAGCGTTTCGTTCGAAACCACTCTTTTCGATTAAAAATTTCGCTTTAGAAGAGTGAAAATTCCGATCTATGATTTAGTGTGTACACTTACGTTCATAAACAGGTAATAGTAGCGACCATAGAAGTCTAACATACCGTATCGGTCAATGTAAGTTCCTTGGTTAGAACTTCGAGTTGACTGTCCCACTCCTGAATCGACAATGTCTTGGAATGGGGACATTTCGTGGCTGCTTGGCCGCAGCGGCCTCTGAGGCGTCGTTGTCGTTGTCGTTGTTCGTACAGAAGCCTCGGTGGACTCAAACGTTCCTGAAGCCGGGACGCTTGATTCCTCGCTTTTCATCTATATTAAGTAGAAATTTAAAAATATACAGGCATCGTAATAAAGTAAATATTAAAATAAACATTTATGAAAAATACTGAGAAATAAATGAGTTTTGAAATGTACAATAATTAACAATTAATCGATACGTTAACTGATTGAGATATTGCTAGGGTTGCCACCTTTTGATGAATAAATTACGGGACGCTGGGCAAAATATACGGGATTATACAAAAAATACGGGACAAATCTTAAATAACCTAAAATGAAAGTAACTAGTTTGGCTCTATGCTACTATATGACTACCAGTACAATTTAAAACTCCATAAAGAACACAGAAAACGTGTAGTTTGTGAATACTCACACTCAAAATAATAATAATAAAATAACGGCAGGCGGAAATGGATATTTTACTTTCATAAGCACAGTTCATAAAAGTATCTGCACTGCAAAAAAGAAAAAAACGGTGTTTATTCAACACTTTGCTGTGTTCCTAGGTGACCACCATTTTCTTTAATCAACCAAACAAACGGTGTTGATTTCAGTGATTCAGCATAATAAAGATTGTTATGCTAGTACTATCACAGTGTTGAATCACCGAAACACACAACAAACGGTGTTGATTTAACACAAAAGTGATGGTCCCTCTGGGATATCAACAAATGTTGAATTGACACAGCTATTTTTTGCAGTGGGTTATCAACTGGAAACTGAAGTAGCGAGTATTATATCCTCACCATAGGTCTCATGCTGGAGCCTAGGAATGTGAAGAGTTTGTATAGTAAACAATTAAAAAAGAGTCCATCACTACGTATTTGTTAAAGTTATTAATATTTGATAATATATGTGTGATAAGATAAAATGAGTTGTATGGGCGGTAACAGCGCTATGGCTTACGCCCGTACCGTATATATGTGTGAATTTACTACTTGTAATACGGGACAATCATTGAAAATACGGGACCCGTAAATGTTATCTAAAATACGGGACATGCCGTATTATACAGGACAGGTGGCAACCGTAGCCATGTTACTACTGCTTAAGGTTCTCTTAATTGAAACTCACCGTTTGTTATCTGTAAACAAAGTTTAGAGTACAATATTTCGTTCCAATCGCTGGAACACTTTTAACTATCTTGTTCAAGAGAATTTTTAATATTTATTTACAGTGTTGCCATGCAAAAATGTTTAAATTTTGATTTACAGAGTTGCCATACAACTTTTTCATCAACTTTTCTCTAAGTTTCCCCGCCTTGTAATTTCATTGATGTTCTATGATAGCATCATTTACTTTCCCTAACTCAATTTTCCACATTTTAACTCAGTTAAAATCTTATATTCTCTTCCTATGTAGCTGTTTTACATATGCGTTTTTCTTTATGAGTGGTCCAGCTTCGTACCTTCTTGTGTGCTTCGTATAGTATGTGTGGAGCCAGGTTCGATTTTTCTGTTTTTCTTCATAATGTGTCTCACATGTTACTGTTCTCTTTTTCTCATATTTGCAACAGAAAGATCAGTTTAGTACATTCTTTTGGTACCTTGATTCACGGCAATTCATAAAAAAATGTTAGATATTTTGTTGTAAGGCACAGATTCTAAATACTTTTTGTACTCTTGAACAAGGTAGCTCATGTCTTCCAGTGAGTGGAACGAAACATGCTTCATTAAACTTAGTATACAGGAAACAAACGGTGAGTTCGATTTAAGGAAACCTTAAGTAGCATTAACATTAAGAATTTAGTGTGCTAGTATTCTAATTTCTGATGTTATACAAAGGCAAAGTCGTACTGAAAATAATACTAGCAAAGTAGACATTTCTCTCCAGAATTTCAGGAAGTGCCTTTATACAGCATTAATCAATATCGTAATAATTATATAAAAGCTATATCGTAAAGTTATTAAATAAAAACTGTTGAGAAGAGATAGCGGTGAGAAGCTTATTACTTGGATATGATTAGATTACTTTGTACGAAAGAGTTGATGAAGATAGAAAACAATAAAGCAAAAACTTGTTATACTGTAAATTGATAAATATAAAGACAATTAAGTTTTAAAATACAAGTAATGGAATATTAAATCATATAAAATGGGAAGCGACTTTCAGTTTGAAAAAAACAGCAAACAGGTAATTGTACCGTTGGTTAAGTCGAGATGAAAGAATTTAATAACCTGTCAAGAAGCGTATTTTTAAATGTTAATGATATCAGTTATTGTATTAATACTTTATGGAAAACATTTACATGCGATACATTCCACATTACACTTAATATAATTAATCTGAAATTACAATAAAAATTATTAGAAAAAGTACATTTGCGAGACGAACATCTGGCATCCAGTCGGTGTAATGCTTCAGGCAAGCTACTCACTTCAAGCACAAGCATTAGTTATTTAGTAATCAGTTCAGTATATGAGAAACATAACTAGAAAAAAGTAATGGTAATGTTATTGTTCATAAGATATAACACCATTAGGGTATCAGAAGTTTGTAAGTTTCTTGTTAAATGGAGCACTCTGGTAATGAGATTAGACGAAGGTAATTCATGCTGGAAGCACGGGAACAAGCCCCATGGACTGACCTTCTTCCTTGCTTGTACTTGTTCCTTTGTTGTGTGATTTTTCACGTGCTTTCTTAATGAACTGGGATCTGTATACCTCTTTGTGCATCCAGGGACTTGACAGGCGTAAGGCTTCTAGAAACGAAAAATAACTCTTTCATGACGTACGAGTCGGATCATTATGTTTGAAGTAAATACAAATGAGGTAATAATTTTGACTAAAGAAACTGGTACAAAGATAATTCTTTGATTAAGAAGTCCATTTTCACGCGGCTATCTGACGAGAAACGTAACTTTAAATGTTTGTAGTTAGTAAGGAAAATCTGAGACGTGCATGGTTTGTAAAAAGTATTATATTTACCTACAATTAAAATAATTTCAATTTCATGTAAAGAATATACAATCAGCATAACTAATTATTTAAATAGGTAAAGAAAATTAAAAATCTAAGTTGCTTGATGATAATGATAATAAAAGTGTTACAGATATTTGTGTTCTCATAACAACTTGTAGCATCGGCATTCTATAACTAATTTTAAGATTTTCTTTAGTTTCTGAAACATAATTGAAATGGATTTCTTGAAGCAGAGAACACTAGATTCCCCTGTATACGTACGGACAGTGGATCATACAGATTTTTTAAAATGATTCTATTCGTGCTCGTGATACTAAGAAAACTATTCCCTTTGTTCCTGTTTCAAATATAGTGGGGAATTAATTGTACAGGGGCCTTAGTAGTCCACTTTAACATGAACTATAGATCTTTCCATGAGAAGCTCAGAAGCTGGCCTAACATGTTAATAACAGTCCAATAAAGACACTAAAAGAGAAACCTGAACTTAAATTCAGAATTATGGAATTTACACACCGTAGCACCAGCACAGTAATGTAGTTAATTCAGTAGCTGGCAAAGCGTATTTCATTGCATTAATGTAAAATATCTGGAATGTATTCACCGCCACTAATTTTAAAGAGAGACAAACTCCAGCATCTCCTTTATAAACACACATAAACTAGGTACCAGAAAGTAGCAGAGGCAAAATAATGATGTACGAGAGCGAATATTTGTAATACTCCCGGCTATTCTTAACGATGCCTTGCTTCATATGTTGTTGTGGATACTTTCACAGCATTCTGTTGAAATTTTGTTCACACTGTCAGTTTTAAATAGTCAGTTAAAATTATAACTTGATCAAATATTAACATTGAGAAAAGGACATAGTATAAAAGAGAGCAGGCGTATCTTCAAAGTACTAAGAGCATTTGCCAGCTTAATCTATGAATATTGATATTTCAGAGAAGCAATAACATCGAAAATCAATTTGTAAATGACTTGAATATAAACTACTAATGTAAAAATAGAAGAAAAATGAAATCTTGAATGCAATGAGAAATAAAATTTTACGTTTGTTTAAGGAAAGTAGTTAAAAGGAGTGAGTGTGTGACTTACTTGGTCAAAGTGTGTGCGCTGGTGCTTTGCTCTGTCGGAGGAATTAGAGAAGGCTTTGGTGCAGCCCGCGTACTGGCACACGTATGGCCTCTCCCCCGTGTGGGAGCGCTGGTGTATCTTCAGATTCTCCAGACGAGAGAAAGCCTTTGGACAGCCCTCATACTACAAAGAAAAAGAAAATAATATACAAATTTCGGTGTATTCAGACAATATTTGCATATACTTAAGTTTACAACTAGTAATGAGATTAACAATAAATTCAACTCACTGTAAAAATAAATTACACATTTAAAAGAGTGAAAACATGTATATCTAAAGACAATACCTATTATATGAATATATCAATAGTACAAGATGACCGCCAAGTTGAGTAAGATTACGAAATATACAGCTAGAACATTTACACTGCAATTTGATCTTTCTTTTTGTAAGTTGTTTCTATTTTACTTAATTTTCTTTTTAATTATTTGTATAATTAGTTAATTTATTTTGTAATTTTCTTTTACTCAGTGAAGTTTACAGAATTTTTTCTCCTGTATTTATTGTCCCTCTACCTCTCTCAGTCTCACCCGGATACTTATACAATATACATACATGGACACGGATCCATTAACTTCTCTCTCTCTCTCTCAAACGATTGAGAATGGAAAAGAGATTCCAAAGCTTGCGTTGCATTGTACAGTAGAAATGTTTTCTTTCCTGTCACCTCAAGAACTGGTAAACCTAACACACGAAGGAGTAGTACAAAACTGTAAGACTCTCGTAAATGTATCATCCTCCCCACTAACCACGGCAATGATACTGTCACAACTCAAATGTGTCGATTTTGAGTTATCTACATAGTTTGAGTTATCTGTAAAACTCCTGAAACTACACTCTATCCGGCAATATAACTCTCACAACCATATCTCTTCTACAAGCCACGTGAGAACTCTATTATCAGTATACCACAACCCTAGTAAAATATTAGTCCTCAATACTGGCACAGTTTCACATTAATGACGCTGATCAGCAAGAGAAAACTCTGAAATGCAGTATAAAATTGTTTAAGCAGTATCCTGTGTG
>JAGDQP010003568.1:33015-53316 GCA_022664845.1 Lepisma saccharinum
TTCTCAAAACTAACTTTTTGAGTTGTGACAGTATCATTGCCGGGAGGCTATATATCCAGCAGATCTATAAAAATCACTGCCTGACCAAGTAATATATTTTAGAATATTGCTAGGAAAAGAAATAAGTGAAAAGGAAAACATTAGAGAAGTAATGAATTTACTTGTTCAGGAAAATCTTTGCCTTATCAAGCCTCGTAGATTTGACTACTGCCCTACAACTTTACAGTCACAAAAGCTAGAGCAGAGAGAAGTTTTTCTAAACTGAGTTTGATAAAGTCATTTGGCAATTTTGAGCATTGAACGCGAAGAAACGCAAAAGGTCAATGTACGTAAGTAAAGTAGTCGAGCAGATTCTTACGTTAAAAAAGAAGAAGATTAGGAGAACAATAAAACCAACTACGGACCTACATTTAAATCTGTAAATATGTAAATGCCTACACTGTAAATAAAATAATGGTAGAGTAGAGAACTTTGACTATTATCGTAAACTAAACTGTGTGCAGAAATGAAGAGTGCGTTCGTGTTGAAATTTGAACTGTGCTAAAAAGTAGTGAAAGAAGTGAAAGGCGAAAGAAAGTTATACAACAATTATGGTGCCTGTTCCCGAGAAATTACAGGTGGCACAATATTGAAATTTAGTTAAGTTTCTAAGTTATGTTTTTTATTTTATATTTTATTGTTACTTAGACGCAACTGTAGTATGTTATTTTAGTGGTTTCGTCGAAGCTTTCAACTGTGATCGCCACTGTCTTTCTTTCACAGCAGCTCCCCAATTGCATCACAATGCTGGATGGGCACCGTTCCAGACCCTCACGCCTTGCAAAGGCTTCATTGGCACAGTCAGGAATCGAACCCGGAACCCCACGATCAGCAGTCATCGGCGGTAATCATTAGACCAGCGGAGCGGTCATATATACCAGTATAGTCAATAAATTCGTGGACTGGCACCTAGAATATAGGTAACCAGTAGAACACAGATGTCATGGTTGCTGTGCTCGGCGTAAACGTACACACACACTCAGACACAGTTCCACATTAACCTTCCAAATAGTCCCCGTTGGCAGCAGTACACATCTGCCAACATTCGTAGATCCGTTGAAAACATGTTTGAAAATGCTGGCGTTAGCAGACATCTCTCGCATGGCATCCTTTATAGCAGTGATGATCTCCTCAGGAGAATGAAAGCGACGTCCACGTAACTTGGCTTTCAAGCGGGAAAAGAGATCGAAATCGCATGGTGCGAGATCAGGTGAGTATGGAGGATGTGGCAAAACGGTGATATGCTGCCATGCCAGCTTCTCCTGGACAAGGACAGAGCGATGTCCAGTAGCGTTGTCGTGCAGCAACATCCAATTCTTCCTGCGCTTAAGTTCAGGACGCTTACGACGTATTGACTCGCGTAGGCTGCGAAGGATTTCCTTGTAGCGCGTCTTGTTAACAGTTGCTGCTTGTGGGATGAATTCCATGTGGACAATTCCCTGCGAGTCGAAAAACAGTTCAAGCATCACTTTCCCTTGTGACCTGTCTTGTCTCGGGTTTTCGCGTTTTGGAGATGATGGCGATTTCCAGGTGGCTGCTTGTCTCGTTAGTTGTGGATCGCACAGGAAACACTGTGTTTCATCTCCTGTTATTATCCGGTTCAGGAACGTCCCATCAGCGTCAGCACTACTGATCAGGTCAACGCAAATGGTCATCCGCACTTCACGTTGATCTTGTGTCAGAATGCGTTGCACTCTGTGCTGGGTGACACGCGACATGTTCAAGTCATCCGTCAGAATTTTGTGACACGTACCATGGGTGATCCGTAGTGCTGCTGCGATGTCGTCTATACCGACTGGGAACGGATAGTGCGCACCACCATTGCAACCTCTTTGATCTTGTGTTCAGTTCGGACTGTTGTTGGCCGACCAGTACGTTCATCATCCTCTAAACTGTTTCTCCCCACCGCAAAACGTTGGTGCCACTTAAACACAGCACTGCGGCTCAGGGTGTTTTCACCGTACACTTTCCTGATCATCTGCAACGTTTCTGTTGCGGATTTTCCTAGTTTTTGGCAGAACTTGATGTTTGCCCGTTGCTCAAACTGCGCCATTCTCCAAGTCCGCCGCGACGCATTCAACTTCTGTCACAACAGAGACAGTACGTCTGTTTACACTTTATGCACACACCTGCCTCTTGCTAGGTCGAGAGATGAACTTCCACTTATTCCTCCAGGACTTCACGTCTCAGCTGTAGTACACCACTAGCGCCACACTGCGTCCAGTCCACGAACTTATTTACTGTAGTGGTATATCAGAGATGATGTAATTTTAAGCATTTTATCAAGAGGCTCCTTAACTTTTTCCGCGGGGAGGCCCCCAATTGTTTACCGCCACCACTGCTACTAATATATAGTATAAATTGCATTAGGCTGAACTCTAAACAAAGAAGAAAGAAAGGAAACGAGTGGTGGTAACAAATGTTATTTTCCAGAGTAAGAATGAATAAATATATGGATCAATGGAGCTGCTAACGAAGATTCTTATGATATTGTCAATAGTTTAAAGAATAGTTTTATTAGGGACAAATTTTATATTCTGAACAAACAAAAATAAGTTTACATAATAAATTTAGCATTCTTTGACCACGCGTGGACTCTTTGAACGCATGCTGAAGTATGCTGCGAAACTAAGTTTTTTTTTTTAAGAAATGGAGAAAGCTAACCAAATGAAAGGGATCAGCCAGTTTTAGAGTAACCAGATTAAAAGATTTTACCGAGATCTCACATCTTGGAATTCTTTCCCTAGAGGAACATGTGTTCAAGAACAAACCAAGAACATTCGTCGTTAAATTCACCATTTGTTTCCAGCTAAAATTCAAACGATCACCTAATGGATACTCAGAGTAATAGAAACTGACCGGTGAAGTAAAAAAAAAAAAAATGAAGAATTTGTCAACGCCGGAAGCGATGTCAACAAGTGGGCTGTTCTTTCATGATCTGCATTGAGTATTAGTTCAGTATAGTCGTCCTGTGCAACTTCTTAAACTTTTGGAAATTTCTCATCGGATATCTTCTATGAATCTGAGTGCATTATGTCTCGAATTCGTAAATGTTGGGAAATTCAGGGTGACTATTTTCCCAGTGCCATTTCTCACAAGTGAATTTCAGAAGAATATATTCCAAACACACCTTAGTTTATATTATGACAGAAAGTTTAGACAGTATTATCTAAAATGCGTTCATTACTCTTCAGGCACGCAGTATGTGTATTTACAGATTTTTTTCTCGGGTGAATGGAAGGGTTACTTATTAGTACCTACATACAACACGAGGACTTGAGCTTCTCACTGCAAAATGAGAATTCAATACGATTTCGAGTTTAAGTTTCAGTATAAGGAAGACTCTGTTACTGAAATCTTAAGGAAGAGTTAAAACTGTTACGACTTCTTAGTCTCTCGTCTTGCGTTAAGTATTTAGCCTCGTCTGCTGATTTTAATGAATACCAGTAAGTAAGGATACAAGGCCTGAGCGAAATTACATATAGTTATCATATTCTAAAACCTAAAAACCCCTCACTACCGCATTATAACATATAAATAATAGGTAAGCCAGTAAGCCATTCCCGTATTTTAATCCTCATTGACTAAATGATGTATGACGCCAATTGGCATATACTATCGATTGAAGCACAAGGGCGTCATAGCTGTTCTGATAACGAGTTAGTCGACTCAGGAAAGATCATGACTTTCTTGGTGTATGTGTGTGTGTGTGTGTTAATCTGTATCTTTGGTGTTTGCATCGCGTGTAATGAAAATTAGTGGAAACTTTGTTTTGTCGATGTATCGGTTTCAATGCTCTTTTAATGTCAGAATGTACTTAAGCCTGAATACGAAAAATGCGGACAAATTAAACAATTGCGAAAATGTGTGCGGACAGCTATTTTCAATACAAAAAGGCGGTCATGTCCGCATAAATGCTTACGTATGGTAACCCTATAATTACATCAAATATTCGACTTCCCCTGTACGATATGAAACCCGACATTTCTATGGGTCAAATTGGTTGCATACAGGAACGGCGCAGCGAAAAAATATACGAGAAATTCTAATAAAATGAAAGGCACAAAAAAGAGTAATTGAAATTTGCGTAAAACTAGCATTTCCTTCCCCGTTTTATTATGTACTCGTAATGGATACATTTGTTTATCACAGCTTTCCATACTCTTTCAGTTTCTTTTATTCCGTAGGTTTGTAGACGAAATTACAGACAATATTACTTTATGTTTTGTGCTACACAAGATGTCTGATAACATGGGTGATTCAGTTCACAACCGTTTGGAAAATGTGTGAACTGATCACTCCGATGAATGTTCCTCCTCATGGAACTGAGTATTCCATTCCAACTCAAAGACGATGAAGCGTAACCGAGCGCTAGTAGGCAAGTGTATCCAACTCATTAACAAAAACACTATATCAATGATAATTTACACAAATTTTGATTCTTCTTTTTTTTTGTACCTGATCTTTTTGTACTAGCAGCTATTTTTTATTTGTTCTTTTGTTTATAGTATCTGCTAGTGTAAAAATTTTCAAGCGTAGTTCCCACGTGACGTAGTGGAATGTTCTCATGTGAGACATGCTTTCTTTCGGCAAGTACATTTCGGAGACAGAGACGGGAAATGTAGTGGCAAGGGTCTTAGTTAAGATAACATCCCGAGATCTTTGGAAACTCTTGAAAATTCTGCGTATTCCACAAAATATTGAACTCAATCCTTTAAGCATCTGTGCGATTTCTGAATTTCGCTATTCTTCACAATATGAAAAGCAAATGATATATCGAAAATTAAAATACTGAACGGCTCGTAATGAGAAATCGTTGGAAAAAGAATATAGCTATTGTTCATATCAGAGAATCATTTGAACTCGAATATCGTTCGTATCGAAAAGTCGTTGAAATCGAATATCGTTCATATTGAAATTCAATTTAAATTGAACGTCGTACAAGTCGAAAAATCATTGGAAATTTATTACCGTTCATATCGAAAATTCTTTCGAAATCGAATATCGTTTATACCGAAAAATCATAGGTAACCGAATATCAATCGAGTCGAATCGACATTGATTTTTGAAAATATCTATCAGTCGATCTATATATCGAAAAATCGCATAGCTCTACCTTCACTTGCTACTATCACACAAAGTTCTTACACATGTGATGCTTGGAAACATATTCATTAAAGAAAATGTTCCTATGCCTTCTTGCGGAAGAAAAATATTCACTGAGAAAGTATATTTTACATCCTATTCATTAGGTAAAAAAATCGCTCGCATTTCAAAAGTTTGCCGAGGGTTAAAATTGAATAAGGAAATTCTCATGTCTCATGCATATTCAGGCTTCTATCTCCAACATACTCAAATAGATGATTATGGCAGTTTATATAGGAGACCATCTGTGACATTTCACAGGTGGTTGTAAGATACAACTCTCTCATCCCCTCGCTCCAGCATCCGCGACACTCGCACATGAAACGCGACACTGTCAAAGCCCCGAGAAGTCAAACACATTGCTCCTTATAGCATATGGTTAGAATGCAATATACTGTATACTATAACCAAGTTGTCTACATATAAGCTTCTATGTGTGTGTGTTGTAGGGAAAGTAGAAGAAAAAAAGAAGAAGATTGAAGTAGGCAGTCGGTGGTTTTGTGGTTGAGACTCAAGGTCATATTAAATGAATCTGACGACGCATTGTTTGTTTCTAGCGCCGAACCGTTAAGGGTTATTGCCTCGCGTTACCACTGAGTGACTTCGAAAATATAAAGCTAAAATTGAAACCTAGCATCCCTCGAACATTGCTTAATTGTTTTATTTATTTACTATGCATTAAAGATGTGGATAGAATATATCTAATTTCATTTGCGAGATTTTGATTGTCTTATTACAGTAATCTTTCTTTTTCTCATTATAAATTTCCGTTCTGTCCCATAAATGTTCACACATTTTGTTTCTGAGTAGGCGTTAGTCAAAATGTGTTTGATTGGCTTGTAATTGTATATATTGTAAGCTCTAAAGTCATAAGGAGAATATATTTCACTCGTGGCTATTCTGTTTATTTTGCTAAAATGGTCAACACACTTCTTAAGATTTTGCGTTTTTAAGTGCTAGTTTCGCGTCAGTGTGAAGGTTAATGTAAAGCCAAGATCTCCAATAAAAGATGACACCACTCTCTTCGTATATGTCTAATGTATTTTAATCGTTGCACGAAATTTCAATGTTGCTCCTACAAATTCAAACCTAGAGAGTTTAAACTTTCAGCGAAGAAAGTTCATAACCAATTCAAGAGTTCTTCTATCAGTGTAGATTTTTTATTTTCTTTCTTGTTCATTGTTGAAAGAGCTTCATTGTTGTTATGAATATCCAAACCTATAACAATGAAGCTCTTTCAACATTGAACAAGAAAGAAAATAAAAAATTGACACGGATAGAACTATTGAATTTGTTATGAACTTTCTTCCCTGAAAGTCTGAACTCTCTAGGTTTGAATTTGTAGGAGCAACATTGAAATTTCGCGCAACGATTAAAATACATTAGACATATACGAAGATAGTGCTGCCATCTTTTATTGGAGATCTTGGATTTACATTAACCTTAACGGCTGAACATTTAAGTGAGCTAATAGCGTTAAAGTTGTTCCTAATGCCGTGAAATTGTTTCATCGGTTTTCACTCTTGGAACTGTATAAATGCATAAGAAAAGGATGATGTTAGGTGTTCTGCCCGAAGGAAGGCCCTGATCCGAAAGTCCCTGGGCAAGATGAGCCGATAGTTGTTTTCCATTGCCATCCATCGAGTGAAGATTACTTCCCAAGGACAGGACGACAGTTTAACGTGGGAAATAGGAATCGAACACGGGGCTCCTTGATTACAACGTATCGACTGTTTTCACTCACTCACAGGGGAGTACGAATAAAGTATTTCGTGATCTTACTTTCTTTTAAGAAGTTGACATAACATTTTGTTTCTACAAGTGTTTATTTATCTTATTTTCTTAAATAACAAAAATCTTATAACAGTACTCTTTTTATAGATTACTGGCAATAACAGAGAAAATTATATGATAACTCACGTAAACACAAGACAAAAAGAAATGACGTAATAAGATTTGTCAATGCAATTAGTAAACATAGATAAACAATGTCGACAATAATAATAATTCAGCGCACACCAAAATACTGTACATTTATAAATAAGACATTACTTTTAGTCTACGCTTCATAAACTGTGTCTTGTGCAATATTAATATTTCATATTGTTGTTAGTAGTTGAGTCTTAGTTTCTTGTAAACATTTTCTACTTTGTGCTCTTTACGAACCATGGCAGCCTAATAATTTACAAAAGCAGTTTTACTCCCTCTTTTAAAAGGAAGAATATTTGACGTTTCTCAAATAATACAGACAATAATATTAAACAATAACAGCAGAAACCTTTAAAGTGGAATCCCATTGCAAATAAGACTGAGCGAAAGTGACAAATCGGAAGTGCTATTGGTAAAGCAAATTTCAAGAGTAAAGTAAAGAAGATAGACCAGAACTTGAACGTAATAAGGATAACCTAACCTAACCTAACCTAATGGGAAGAAAGAAATAGTTGTTGAAGTGTGAACAGTGGCTTTAAAAGGTCTTAAAAAAGTCTTCATCTGATTCATAATAATATTCATTTATGGAGTAGCCAGTAGATCTGCTTGAAACTTATGCTCTTTTATCCATATTTAATTCCTTAACTTTTCATTCCCCTTGAGGGATTCTGAAGAGAAAAAAAGATCTTAACAATTCATTTAAATTTAAATTTTATTTAAGGCCTTTAGGAAACCCTGGCTCAGGCCGAATGGGTGATGTAGGGACAAGTCGTGGAATGAAGAAAGTGAGAGGAAATGGAGGAACCCCGAGAAATCTCACGTACACAGTTTTTGTCCACCATAAAACCCATACGGAACGAACCGGGATTCAACAGGCAACTTTACGCACCAGAGATGACCGTTCTACCACAATCGCGATCCAATTGTCATTTATCGTCGTTGTAACATTACCCTATTCGAACTTAGGAAATTCTTGCTTAGCAAAGGTTGCTTACCAATTTGATCTCGGGTCTGCAAGAAATTATACCACATTGCAATTACCTCCTCCGGTATGTGTCCAGAATTTTACAGTAAGTTTAAACTATCAGCTAATCCCATAAGTAATGTTATATTTTTGCACCATGAGGAAAAGAACGATAACTTACCTGGAACACTACCGTTAGTCAGGAAAATAGTCTGCATCGGACTCCACAACACTCTGCCACCTGTCAACCAGTTGTTTAATCTCCCGTTGAAAGAAGTATTCGATTTTGGAGGCAACGAAGTGGCCACTGTTCGTAACACATCATCCTCATTTTGCAGTGCTTTCCCGCGAAGATGGTTTTGCAGGTTTCGAAAAATATAGTAGAATGATGGTGCAAGATATGGTGAAAACGCCGAGTGGGGGAGTTTTCCCATCCACATGTCTCGATCTTAGCACAGATCCTTTTTGCTGTGTGTGGGCGCACGTTATCACCGTGGATGAGTAAACCCTTACGGTTAACCAGAGCAGGACATTTTTCCAACAATGCAGTCCGTAGGCGTTCAAGCTGCTGGCAGTAGACATTGATGATCTGGTTACGTGGCAAGAGTTCAAAGTGGATTACACCGCGGATGACGGATATTTCACCAAACATTCAACATCACTTTGCAGGGGTGGAGATCCTGCTTTGGAACTGTTCCTGTGCCTCCCCTTTAGGTACCCAATGCCGTTTGCGTGTAATGTTTTGGTAGAGGACCCATTTTTCATTCCATGTCACCATTCTGTCCAGAAATAGATAACGTCAGTTACAGGTGACCAGGGAACCTCATATGTCAATTCGCTGCTTCTTCTGTTGAGGCCTTAACGCATTTTCCGAGTTTCGCACCTACCCAAGGTCCTGCAAATGACAATGAATAGTCAAGTAGGTGGCACGGAGTTTGCTGGCCAGTTCTTCAACAGTTTGCACTGGATTTGCCTCCACCGCTGCTCGCAAGGCATCGTTGTTGAACTGCACAGATCTCCCTTCTCGTGGCTTATCGGTGAGGCTGATGTTCCCAGACCGAAACCTTTGGAACCACCTCTGACACTTTTGCACATCCTTGACCATATACGGCATTGATGTTCCGTGCCACTGCGCTGGTTGAATGTCCCTGGTCAAATTCATACAGCATGACATGCCGTATGTGGTCGTCCGACACTACCATGATCAAACACAAGCCACACTTCCAAAACGTGGAGTAGACCATTCTCCTTCTACACAATGCTGCACAATCAAGTGCCCCATATGACTATAAGCTATCGCACGTGCCGTCTACTTTACTATTCGCTCGTCAGATGGCGTAATTGCAGCGGTCATCGCTCATACGACATTGCTTATGGGTTAAACTGATAGTTTGTGCCATTACTTTCACTTTATTCTTAGGATTTGGAAAGTAACTCAAAGAATACATTGTCACTAAAGCTACTAAATATAGCCATACACAAGAATAAAAATTAATTCAGTATTGTCAACTTCACACCAACCTGTATACGTGCAACTAGAAATCTACCAGATATTAGAATTCAATGAATGTGGACTTTTGGCATCGCTAAAACCTAAGAAAATTCAAAATGCGATAACAATGTGTCTGTCTCTATGCGGAGTTTCAAACAATTTCCTGAGATGTTGCACAACAGTTGATTAATGGACGCTTAACCACTCACCTTTTACTATGATATGTGTTTAATTTTAGCTACATTTACTTAACTGTTTATTTAAAAATGGCAATTGTGATGACCTGAATAAAGAATATCCTAATTTGGTCGGAAATTACATAAAAATGAAGTGCTAAAAGTCTGAAATTAAAAGAAACAAATTAAATTAATTAAAAGGAGAAAACTTACCGGGCACTTGTTTGGCTTCTCCCCGCTGTGAACTCTCATATGTATGAGGAGCTTGTATCGAGCATTGAAGGGTCGATATCGCCGAGGGCAGCCCTGCCAGAAGCAGGAGAAGTCGTCCCCCTTCCGCTGTTCAATGTGCACCTTCTCTATATGACGGACCAAAACCTCTTGTTCTGTGAAAGTAGCATTGCAGTCGATCCATCTGCACACCAACGGCTGAGTAGACTCGTCTTCTTCTGCCGTCTTTGGGCTACTCTCAAATGATGGGTCCTCGTCCAGGAGACCAACGAACGAATCCAGGGGCGGAAGTTCTGCTTCGATTCCTTGTATTGCCATGTGTTGGGAATAAGAAGGTGGCGGCTTCAGAAGACTTACTTCAAGTACTTGTAAACTTTGTTGGGGCAATACCACATGATTACTAGATTCTGGTTCAGGCTGTACAGGACAAATTTCTTCTAAACATCGCATGTTTTTGTAGGTAATGGGTTCTTCAACATCAGTGTTATGTTGTTGATGGTGGTGAGCAATGTAACCAGCAGAACATGATGTTCTGGCCGACAGGTGACCATAGCAACCTTGTCTTTCATTGTTTGAACTGGGAGAAGATGCTAGAAGACTTGTTGGTGAACTTCTTATCAATGTTGTTAGGTCGAGGCCTTCAGCACCCAAAGGAGATATGGATAGAGCTCTTTTTCCTCTACAAGATCTACCAGAACTACAAGAACCACGATTTGACTGGCGAGGACTTGTCAGTTCGGATGACGTGCTTCCATTCGGAATAACTGGAACAGGTACTGATTCCAATGAAACTTCATGATTTCCAACACTTCCGAGAAACACCATTCCAGATGTAGTCGGCGTCGTAGCTGTAGTATTCTGTACAGTTCTCCCAGGCGAGAGTGGAATTGAAGAGAGATCACTCGCGTTGGAACAGTACGGGACTTGAGGAAAAGTCAATTCTAGAAGCGTCTCTGTCCCTGGAGTCGCAAAGAGAATATCTGAATGTGGAAGGCATGATGTGTCTGGCGACGGATTAGAGTAGAATCCGGGCGATTGTACGCCCTCCAAATGCATGGTGGAATTGCCTTTTAATGCAGCAGAGTTTGACTGACCTGTGCAAAGATAAAAAACAAGAAATTCTTAGAAGAACAATAAATTTATATGATTTTATTAATAATTGAAAAACACCTAATATGATCAAGCATCGCCCAGATAGATATAGACCTAAGTTTAATTGCAAAGAACGAAGGAGTGTTGTGTAACGGAACTAGTTGTATGAGTTCAGTTGATGGTAAGCAATCTATTGCATGGAACAAGAAAGATGCTTCCAAACTTCTGGTTCACCTACCTGGTTTACGTCTGACCCGTACCATTGAGTAATATTATTATGATTTAAATACAAAATTTAAAAAATATAATCTAGTAAAATCAGTTTTCTGAAAATCGTATATCTTTATAATCACAGTTATAATAAAATAACTAATATTATTATTTAATTTTTAAGTTAACAATGCTGTTAAAATCAGTTACAAATCTAGAATACTAATTTTCGTTACTAAATTACTACAGAAGAATTCGTATTGATGTCAGTTCGTTTGTGACTTTCTATGTTATTCGCTTTCTTCTACAGCCTCGTGCATCACAAATCAAAGCTTGGTAGATTAGAACCGTTACACTTTCTATAGTTTTGGATACTCGAATATAAGAGATGATGTAAATGAAGATAACATTATTTTGTGATCGGTTGCGAGGAAAGGCTTCGCTTAATGACTGGACAGCCAAATGATTCAATTTTCAATTTTCAGATTTTAATGTTATACGAGGGATGATAAAAAAGTTTCCGCAATCAAAATAAAAAAAAAAAAGGACATGTAAAATTCTGAAGATGGCTTTATTGCTTTTCAAAATATTCCACCTTTAAGATCGATACACTTTTGCTCAAACCTATTTTAAAATAATTTTCCACTCGGATTCTGGTACCTCAGAAACCGCTGGTCGAAATGCATCAACAGTTGCTTCAGACGACACAAATCGCTCACCATGCATTTTCTTTTTAATGGTTTGGAACCAAAAGAAGTCATTAGGTGATAAATCGGATGAGGACATACAATGAGGCATTAATTTGACATTTTTACTGGACAAAAAATCAGCAATTGTGTGTGCTGAATGGGAGCTGGCGTTGTTGTGGTGAAGAATGATTCGACGATTTGGTGTTTTTTTCACGCAATTCATTAATGATCTCTGTATATCACTCAGCATTTACATTCCTTCCATCTTCTAGAGCTTTGGTTGCCAATGTCCGGTATAACCGAAGAAGCAAGCAATCATTTGCTTGGCAGCACTCCACGAGCAAACAACTTTTGTTGGTTTAGGCTCACTTTGAGAAACCGAAACAGCGGATTGCTGTTTAGTTTCGGATTCCTAGGAATAAATCTAAGTTTCGCCTCCTATAACAATGTAGTACACCAAATTTGACTTACCTCGCTTGAAGGTTTTTGAGCATTTCTCCCATTTCTCTATACCACTTGGCACGAGCCTGTGTTTTAGTTTTGGTCAAGTTGTGTGGGATCCAACGGCTTGAAAGCTTCCGTACGTTCAGGAAACCAAGCAACATCGTATGTATTGATTTCATGTCAATGTTCAAGGATGCCTGAATCTTACAGTATGTCACATTCCGGTCTCCCTCAATCATGTCACGCACAGCATTAACATTACTGACAACAACAGACGTTGATGGACAATCTTCATGAAATTCGTCATGAGAAAATGTGCGAATGAAGTCGCTCCATGCCTTGTTTCGGTGTTAAAGTACATTTGAAATAATAAAACATCATTGCCCGAAAGTTTTCACGCGAAATTTCCATTTCTCAAATAAAACTACTTCTTCCAACTGCTGTGATAAACGAATGCATACGCGTAATCAAACAACACAGAGAGGTCTGTTTTTCTTAACTTTATAATAGCGGAACACTAACACCACGGTTGGTAGTATTTTGCAGAAACTTTTCCAGCAGCCCTCGTATTACTTATGAATGCTTTCTTTTCCTTCTTTTACACTTTCAGCATTTTATTGAGTCGTTTTCCTGTTCAAAATATGAACACTTCATCTCAGCAAATGGAAGTGCGGAACATTTTTTGGAGCGGTCTTCTAAAAAAATTAAATTAGCATCAAACAGAGCTACCATAGATCCCATCTTTCTACGAATGGAAATTTCTAATTTTTTCTACGATGAGAGTCCGCTCCAAAAAAAAAAAAGAGAGAGAGGTTTCTCTTTACGCTCTAGTAATATGAAATATTCCGCTCAATCTAAACTTTGTTTTCCAAATTTAATGTTTAGAAAACGCGTGTTCCGAAAAAGAATGAAAACTAACAGCAGGAGGCTAGTATAGTGATATGTATAGATCGGAAAGCCATATCATTATCTTTGGAAATACTTCTTTAGCTTCACTTCACTGCTTTATCTGTGTTCTAATACGCAGTCTTTCAGAGGTAGTAAGTTTGGATTGTAACGAAGTTTGAATAACGATAAAATATCTAGAAAAATCAATGCATTTTTTTCTAGGTGCTGCTGTGCAATAAGAACAGCATCAAAAGGTTTTCAACTATGGACTCTCACGTATTAAGAGTTGTAGAAGCATTAATGCAAGATTAATTTTACATAGATCTGATGGCAAATATGGTAGAGCGCTGGCATACCTTGTACAATATTTTGGGGTCGAGTACGCATTAGCAAGATTTTTCTCCTTTCTCTACTTTTACCATATATTCACTACGAATCTCTTCACAATACGATCCGAGTATGTATAGGTCAATGTAGTACATTTTTTGCTTCTTTTTCTTCTTAGATTCTCACACTTATTTTTTGTTTCATTTTGAAATGTTTTATTTTATGTTTATATGCTATTAAATTGATTTATGGACTTTAGGCGTCTTTGGCTTAGACCAGGATAGAGTAAGGGAGAGGACGAGGAAGGAAGAGGCCAGAAACTTACTTAGGATGACATCCCAACATTCGCCTAGTGAAACTGAGGGAAAACCTGTAAAACATAAGTCAGGATGGTCGGCCATGTGGTTCAAACTCACGTGTCTACTCATTGTCAATCCAAAACGTCCGCGACGTTACCACCTGGACCAGAAAAGTTGGGTAGATGTTTATGTGTTAATGATGAAAAACTGGTCTTGTCCAGGATAGAACCCAATGGCAAACATTCATTACTGCGGTGATGAACTTGCGAGTTCCGTAAGCCAATAAATCAGGTACTTAGTCAGGTTTTTATTATTTACGTACATAAATATAATGCAATATATTAATACAATGTACAATTGCAAATATCAAACAAAGGAAACCAAAAATAAGTATAAAAATGTAAGAACAGAAAAGCTGATAAACAAGTACAGAAAATATACATAACACACATAACCAAAATAAAAAGAAACAGAAAATCGTATATTGACAATAACAGCGATCTCTAACACAAAATGCCAGCCAGCGTTCTATTGCTTCCGCCACTAGGGATGTGTAAAAGCAAACTTACATTGATGCTTCTAAAATTCTCAATGCGTGATAGACCACAGTCAAAAATCTTTGTACTGAAACTGTAACTAGAAACCATGTTGTACGAACATGGTAGACTACGTCTCCGATAAGTGAAAAATATTTTATTGATTCATTCCAACTAATTCGGTTGTTTATTGTACAATTATAAGCAGATTTGCTAATGTTTTCATTTGAATAAAAAACCAGTATTATCAAGCAATATACTACATACTAATGGTCCTGCAGTTCGAAGATTTAGCTTGAATGAAAGTGCTGGTAAATCTGTTTCAGATTTGCCTTCAATAGTATAAAATAGTACAATCGTGCTGTTTCACAGCAGACCCTCTTCTATTATCTAAATCTCTTTACTTACACAGCCGAAACTTTTGTATTGAATTGAATTTGTTTAAGGCCTTTAGGTTATTCTGGCTCAGGTAGGAAAAGTCTTGTAAGACAGGCTTGAGGAGAGAGCTCTGAGTGTCAAAGGGGGCCCAAACCCAGTCCCTTTATGGTTAGTAAAGGCGAAACGTGGCGGGATTCGGATCGGTAATAGGTAGGAACGCAGGTTCGAACCCAGCGGCCGAATATTTTGACAGGTTTTTCAGTGTTTTCCTCGGTTTTACCAGGAGAGTGCCGGGATCGTACCTTAAGCACAGCTCTGACTGATATACAATCCACAAAACTCAGGAAGCACCGCAGCGCCTGAGGTTCACGGACATTCTGCCTATAGTACGGATCTTGCGCCCTGCGACTTTTGGGTCTTCGTCAAACTTAAGGGATCACCTTAAGGGCCAACGCTACAGTTGTGACGCGGAGGTGGAAGCAGCAGCTCGGCAATGGTGTCGCCAGCAGCCACCACAATTCTTCGCCGACGGCATGAAAAACCTTGTTTAGCGTTGGAGCAAGTGTGTTGCCCGCAATGGGGACTATATTGAAAAACGATGCCATCATTTATAGCTGACATTGCAAGCTTTCCACTGATACCTGTATCGGTGCTATCTGTCAAACACAAATAAAGGTCACCTTGGAGACATTACTTTCTGAATCACCCTCGTAATTCTACAATTATTTTTTTCATTAACATAAACATTTTTTGTGTTGGTTGAGGGTAAGGAATATGAAAAATCTCCCAGAGTGAATATTAGCTGGTTGGATCGTCGAAATAGGACAGGTGAGGATATGTGGTCAGAGCATGGAGGGGTGAGGAGGGCCTGAAGATTTGATATTTTTCCAGGACTCTTTTCTAAAATATATATCAGTATTATACGATTTGTAAAACAGACATCAAGAAATTGCAATATTGTTTGTATTTAGTCGTGTCTATGACAACGCAAATACACATAGAAAAAGGTTATTTTCAAAAGCTAAAATGTCTAGAGACAAAATAGACGAATGATGAATATGGACAAAACGAGACAGCAACGAAAACTAATAACTAACAAACAACGAAGATCCATCTATCAAGAAACTAACAAATATTTAAAGACAGTTATAATTGTACCCTGCAAAAAATAGCTGTCAACACTTTTTGGTGTCCTAGGTCGACCACCACTTTTTTGTGTAGTATCAACACTGTTTGTTGTTTGAATACGTTGATGCGAGTATAAAGCAGTATTTTAATTACTCATAAGAGACATACCGTAGATGTAGTGAAGAAGGTATGGTGAAAATTAAATGGCTAACAAGGGACTGACCAGACCACTGACTCTGGGATTTTGACCAAATTTGGCAAACATGTAGCCCAATATCAGAGATGATAACATGCAAATTTGGGTTGAGGATGGGCAACCGGGGCAAAGATACATTACTTTCGATTTTTACATGTGAAGTTAATGCGAGCGTGTTTTAACAAGGGACACTCACCAAGTGACAGCCCGAATTTGATGCAAATTTGTATGTATTTACAGTGGCTAGGTAAACCTTCACATCCAAAATTGTAGCTGCTATAGTCAACAAATAACGACAAGGGGAACCGAGAAAGATGGAACGTAGAGAACAAGTAAATCGATAACAGAGTAAGAAAAATGTATTTTCTTTTACAAACTGTTTAATATATTGAAAGCAAATGGCTATTAATGGATTCTGGACAGAAAGCGATAGATTCTGGAGGCTATAACGGCAATAACCATCATCTTGAAAGCGGCCATCTTTACCCTACTTCAAAATTTTTAAATAGTAAGTGGGTCAAGTGATATATCGATCTGCGCCTTAATGTTCCGAGAAACTCCACGACGAATTCCGAGAAACTCCATGACGAAGTTGGTTTATACATAACTCAACTCCTGTACGACAAAATGATGAAATTGACCTGGAGAATGTCTGAGACGAATGATGAAAAAAAGTCGAAGAAACGAAAATCGGTTACAGAAGAGGTTACCGCTATGTTGGGAAATATTTTTGTGATTGCTTTAATTTTGGCTGTGAAGGTTTACCTAAGCACTGAAACAACATACAAGTTTTCTTCAAAATCGGGCTCTGTAAAACACGCTCCCATTGACTTCAAATGTAAAAATCGAGATTGGCGTTTCTTTGCCCCCGGGTGCCCATCCTCGACCCAATTTTTCAAGGTCACTTTGGTATTGAGCTGCATGTCTGCCAAGTTTGGTTAAAATTTCAGAGTCGGCGGTCTACGGAGATCTCCGAAAGGAACGAAAAATAGTAATGTGAAATATTGCAAAGTCATGCAAGAATGTACATACATTTTTAAAAATATACATCTTTACAGCATTTTAGGCAACAGACTATCTTCGATTCTATTGCTGACTCCGTTTCTGGAAGAATAAAGACAAAGGTGACGCCCGTAGTTATTATTCAAGACATTATTTCGGTATTTGTTTGGTATGGCTGAAGGAAAATATGTAAAACCTTAATTAGAATGGCCAGCGTAAGCAGGGTTTGAATCTACTTTGCTTTCTCAGTTCGATTAGTATTCTGCGATCTTATCCTCTGTACTAGAACATAAGCGTAGGGTGCACGTATGAGTTTTATCAATTTGTTAGTAAATAAGGAGAATCAGTAGTCAAACAGTGTTTGAAAGTAATTACAAATAATTCAACAAAATTGTCGAAAAAACACAAAAGAATTTAATTATTTACACTAGAAATAGTTAATAAAATACACAATAGTAGAAGATTGGACCATGAGCTATTCAGAAAAAGGGTAGCAAGTTTGAGAAGCAAACAGGAACCAAGAGGATAATGATACGGATGAACGTTTACACTTCATGTGTGAAAGATACTGATATATTTATATATTTTACTTTTAAAAAAGGAAAGGATAGGTGGCTATAATGATTTGAATAATCCCCCCCCCCTCAAGCATGCTAAAACTTAAAAGTGTTTCTAAAACTTAGGTCACATTACGCTGGTTTTACCAGCTGCTGCTTGCTGTTGGCTGGTACCATCCGTCTAATAGCGTAGTGTGAACACTAAAGCCTAGGTCACATTACGCTGCTTTACCAGTCGCTGCTTTCTGTTGGCTGGTACGAGCCGTCTAACAGCGTAGTGTGAACCCTAACCAGCCGCTGCTAAACGCCAGCAGGTGAGTAATTAACAGCCGCTGGTAAAGTAGCCAGCCAACTTTTACCAGCCACAAGCCGATCTCGTGACTGCTTCATGCTGTCAGCAGTGCTTCACCATACTATGAACACTTCACATTCGAAAAACAGCAGACAGCGGCTGGCAACTTGTGGAAAAATCCACTAGGATTCTTTTAGATATTATTTTTTATTGTTTGTATTCTGTTTACGATTTCACAATGTCAGAACATAAGTGGACCAGGAATGAGATAATACGATTTTGGCTATATCTTCGCTGCTTTCACAAAGTGATGAATGTTCAATAATAAATATTTTAAACATCCGTCACTTCGTGAAAACAGCGACGCTATATCGAAAATACGAGAAGAGCCGGATTAAAACGGGGGTCTAGCTGCGCGGAGTCCCCATTCGTTCAGGGGCCCTGCCGAAGTTCAATCAGTCACCCTTATGACGACAGAAGATAGGTAACAGGGACCCTAACAGAGCCTTTCGATGGCTGGAGTCTTTAGCCCAGAGCCTCCAAGTAGCTTAATCCAGCACTGAATGCGAGTGTCTATAAAACATGTTATCCCGATTATTGCAAAAGAGATGAGAAGGACGTAGGATTTAGAAAGTTGTTGGAAGAGTTAAATAATGCAAGTTTGCATGTTTCGTCGGAAGAATTGAAAAAGAAAATTAAGATCATAGACGTAACAAGCCGAACTGTGTCAAGAAGTCAAAGAAAAGTTGCGCTGGGACTGAGGAAGTCTACAAACCAGAACTTTGTTGGTTCTCTGCAGCAGATGCTTTCCTGCATACAACATTTATTGGGAGAGAGTAAGAGATTCTGTCAGACCTTGTGGGATCTGTCACCCCCAAATTCTCGAGCGCACCCCTCAAGTTAAATTTTTTACGGCCAAAAATCGACACAAACAGTGCAAAACTCCACTTACACCGTCCCAATTTTGATTTTACATCTCCAACAAAACAGAAAATCCTGGTGGAATCTCTGGAAACAGTCATCCCCAAATTTGAAGTACAACTTTATATACCAATAGTTAAAAAAGTTAGGTAATGAATAGGCGACTAGATTAGTCAGTGTTAGTTCTTAACGAATTCAGTGTTAATTGTAAAACACTCCGAATTGATGTTGATAGTTCACAGAATCGGTAATATTTAATGTTCAGAATTAGGTACTACTAAGGAAATATAACTTGTTTAACAAACTTGCTTACTTTATTTTAAAATAACAGAAATAAACACGCAGTGGTTTGCTTTCTACACGATTTAAGTTCAATAATGGGAATTGTTGAAAACATCATATACTGGTAGCGTAATAATTTACGTTATTTTGTAACATGTACATGTTACCGGCAAAGTATGAAATTAGTCATTCTATACTATACCTTGCAAAGTTTGAAGTAAAGAAACGAACCCAATATAACCTTATCCTAACCTAACCAAGTCTAACCTCTATTAGAAGCTAGGTGCCTTACTCTTCAAACTTTGACTTATACAGTCTTGAAATGTTCATGTTCCTCTTCTGCAAGTTCCTCCAAGAATCTCGAGGAGCCTCCCAATTTCTCTGCAGCCTATTCAGTCCCTAACCCACTTACGTTTCTTACTTTTTCCCAACCAAGTTCTCTCACTCCTAGTTTTAACCCGGGAAGTGCACCATGGGGTATATATAGCGTATCCCATCGGATTTGATTTTTTATTGTATAATAATACTTATTTCTACCATTTTTTGTGACTTTTACTTTAGCTGTCTGCTTGATCAGTTTCGATTATAATTAAGATTGACAAAAGTTTTGCTCGCGCGTGACAGTGTGTTTTGGGCAAACTACAGTACCCCAGTCTGTTGTGTTTGTTTTTTGTCGCAGGTATGACATATGAATTTACTGAACTTACAAGAATTATAATGCCAAAAAGAGACGTATTTTTGTGTGGCCGAGATGACGATTTAATTTTAAAGTAACTTAGAAGCACTGCGGAAGATTTCAAAGATGTGTCTGATGCAAAAGTGAACAAGGTGGCGACCACAGCGCCACCGCGACACACCAGCCAGTAGTAATAAAACAACGACTATTTGCATACACTGCATTAATTGTACTTGAAGGCAGCGTAACATAATCATTTTCCATCAATACAATGGGTAAAAAACGTTAAGAGGGCCCAAGACAAAAGACGTTTCAATTGATGCCTAAAGTAAACTACAAAATTTGTCCATTTTTTCGGAAGTGAAAAATTTCAGAATAAAAAAAAATAATAATACTTTTTAAAGACAT
>JAGDQP010003568.1:54610-92741 GCA_022664845.1 Lepisma saccharinum
CGCGCCGATCGCTTTTGAAGAATTCTTTCTTGTAATATGTCACAGATATCCCCACAAAACCTTTTATACTAAAGGAAGAAAGCGTTGCAATCATTGAGCTCTAACTTTACTGAAGCGATTGATTAGTATCTGGAGCCAGATAAAAGAGGAAAGAGCTAACCTTTTTCGTTTGTTTATTTTTGGTTTATTCTGAAATGAGGCAAACTTTCAGTTATAACCCAGTTTCTAACGCTTGTTGCCGTTGTGCCCTCGTGCTAAAGCCCGAAAATTACTTGCCCTTTATATCTTTATTCTCGAATTTGACTAGATATATAAAATAACACATCCTGTAAATAATATTCATGCTATTTGCAAAAATCAAGACATAAATAAAAAATGGAGCCCCACAGCAATAATAAGGATAAATATAATTACAACTGAAAGTTTGGTTCTGATTGGAATAAACCGAAAGAGAACAAACGAAATTATATTTTCTTTTGTATCTAGCTTCAGACCCTAATTATATTTGCCATATAATGGAGCTTTCTAGTATGTTAGAAAACAGCTCAGTGGTTGCAATTATGCAAGCGATATAGAATTCATACGTAAAGTAAAAGAATATGACAATTCATGTTCCTGAAAAAGGACAAAAATTCAGATTTGCATGACAGCTGATGGTAACATGTATAATATTAGTTGTGGATCGCTTGCGATATATGTGAGAGAAATGATTCAACAGAAATCGCTATAAATTTCATAAAGTTGAGCCTTAGAAAATATCAATTTAGCTTGATTTGATATTTTGAAAAACATACGAAATGGAACAAAATACTGATTTTGGAAATCACATATCTTTGTCTTAATTTTGACATATTAAGAAAATTACTGTCAATGCATTTTTTGTTATGTTAATGGGTCAATTTCAAATTCTTATAGGCGCAAATTCTTAACATAAAGTGACATATTTTTACATAAAATAAATTTGAAGCAACAGAGGCAAAAGTTGTCAAATAATTGATAAGAAAAGAAATCCATGGTTAGAACTCCCACGGAAAAGTAGATAGATAATTCACGAAGTCTAATCCGCAAGTGTCATCCAGGAACATGAAAGACTTCAAAAGAAAAAGAAAAAATACTCACCTGACTAAATAATAGACACACACAGATAAATAAACTGCATCTATCGATGCTTGAAAGCAGTTGTGTCACTCGATATTTTAATAGCTGAAACCACTTTTATCAAATAACAAGGAAGAAGATCTCGTGATCGAATGAAGAATACTCATGAAATAATAGTCAAATGTTATCATCGTGCTTCTTCTTCCAGTTTTGTTTGGTGACACCAGAACGCAAAATACCACGCCCACACTCTTCTGTTATTGGCCTATCTTCACATGAAGTTTCCACCCTCCGTTTTTAATTATGATTCCCAGTTTTTTTTGTTTGTTTTGTTTTTGTTTGAGACGCTAACAGTAGAAAAGAAGTCCCCACAGTCGCGTGGCTCTCTGTAGGGGACCGCTGTACGCCCGATGTGCTGTCACTTTTACGGAAAGTTTTGCTGCATTTTTCATGTTTTTGCTTCATTTTATCGAGCAAAATTTATACTGTGCTGACGAAGAGAAGACTTTACTAGCTTCTTTATACACAGCTCTTTTTTTATCACATTTCTTTGCGCGCTTTGTTTATGTGTTCGTGTGTCGACATAAAAAAAAAAACAATTCTGTAGTAAGAAGGGAATGATTAGTAGTATGGTAAATTTTGTAATATTCTTTAAAGACACTACATTTTGTTTTCAAATACACTTCAATATCTTGGAAATATTTATCCACATTTATTACCCGTTTATTGACTTTTCCAGCATTGCACTACTGTGTGTAAACTTGACTTTACACATTAAAATTGACTTTCATTATGTATTGATTACAATACATAATCATATCAGACTAGAAAATATGAAGTATCTGATCTACAACTATTGAACTTTCAATTACACGTCTAATACTATACTAAAAACATTTCTTATTTAATAAGTAATCATTATTCAATTACAGAAAAAGTGTAATCGAAAATTTTGCGTTTTATTGGACAAACAATCCAAATGCTCTTACACTAACTACTCCTACAAAACCATTTTCTCACATACCAAGAACACATTTGGTAGGTTTCACCAATCTTCCTTAAGAATAACAAATTCTTAGTTAACGAATTTAATATATTTAAAAAAAAAAGTAAAGTTAGTTAACGATCATCAATTCTTAACAAAAATTGGTGAAACCTACCCGCTATCTTTAAACTGCCATGAAGGTGAATCTGCCTTTGCCCTCCAATGACTTCACTAAATTTTTTGAACCGTACTTTTATATTTGAACGTTTTCTCGTCGACGTACGCACAAGATATAGGTCTATACAAGAACAAAATTCTTCCTTGCTTTCACATGTTGCATTATGAGTTGTTCTACTTTGCTTTCATTATTTTAACCAGATGAACGCCAGACTTACAGTAATGAGTACTTTTATAACATTCTTATCTCTGATTATTTAGTTCTACAATACAAGATTAAAAGGAGACTTTAATCTGATGTCCTTGTGGCTTTAATGTATGATTTGTGTGATAAATCTTGAACCTGTGAACTAAATGTCTACAATAGGCGGTATTCGCGAAATACCACTTACCTCAAATTCCGCCAGATTCGCAATTCAATTTAAATAAGCGCACAATATGGGGTCAATGAGCGTTGCTCGTATTAGTAGAGCATTGTGCTGTTGTCTAGGTACATTTGCTATAATTTTCTAATTTCTAGGAAATAATTACTATTTATTTTGGAAAGAAACTCGGGAAATAGACTGTGAAGAACTTATTTAATGTTTCTTATTTACATGATAAAATGTCTGAGATTTCGGGCAACGAACGGAAGATCCTAATTCTAACCTACTTTTATTAGTTTATGACAACAAATTCAAGAATGGAAATATTATCAATAACAAGCAAACAAACATTTTCCAACTTACCTAACATTCATTTGATAGAAGACAGTCAGAGATCAGATGTAATAGTATGTGTTAGATGTAATACACAATGCCCGTAGACAGATCTGAACTAAGTCACCAACAGTAAATTATGATTGAACCAAAGTCACCAAAGTACAACAGAGCTGAGTTCGCTCGGCAGCACCAAGTTTATTGTCACTAACCGTGGACGAGTGTTCACTTTATAACAAAGTATCAAATGTCTGGATTTTATGTCAAACTCGATTTCGATGTTTCAATCACTGTTCACTTCTCCGTGAGGTGTGTCCTCACAGAGCACCAATCACAATCGAGTCGAACTTGGGTTTTGCTTTGGTTTCTTCGGTCAGCTGAGCAAGGTGGACTTCAGAATGCTTGTCTAGATTATCTTTGTAATGCTAGCCTAAGTTGAACTTCGATCTGCAACATAAACTTGTACTTTGACTAAAGAATGTGTAATTCGTAACATTCCGTTCTGTCTATGAAATATGATATTTGTCTGCATTTGTCTCCTTATTTCATGAATAAATTTCTAAATAAAAATCTTTGTTGGAAACCAAACTACCTTTTACTTACAACATAATATTGCTTTTAATAAACGACTTCGTGGTTCTTGGTTCGTGCCCTATTTCTTAAAACTAAAAGCATATTTCATTTTATTACATATTTACAAAATTAATTATATTCGTATGATATGCTCCACGACACTAAGGAATCCTGTATTCATTGAATACTAGCTGGCATGAGAGTCACTGCTAGGGATGACGCAAAGAACACTGGTAAAGAGACTCTGAGGGATTGATCTCAGTTTCTACAGTCGCTAGGATAAGTCACAAGGATAGCAGTAGACCAAAGATTAGGATTAGATACTAGAACTTGACAAAAGAAAGTCAGTTCTTGCATTATAGGACTCCACTCTGTCTTCCGTAATACAGCGAGAAAGGGTCGCTGTAGCGTAGTGGTAACACTCAAGACGCCAATCGATAAACCGGGGTTGAGATTCCGGCCGGTGAAGATTAACTCTAGCAGATCTAAAACATGATCCGTTCCGTGTTGGACCAAGGGTGGCACTTTGTGCCACTGTATCTTTCGCTTACATTAGTGAATTGTTTTTGGACAGAGAATTTAAGAGTAGTTTAAAGGGCAAATTGAACTATTTCAATTTATTTGAAAGCCTGTTTTGCACTAATACGTGTATGCAATTGCAATATTACTTACAGAACTACATAAAGGAATTTGATAATATCTTTAGGACTTAATCCAAATATACTGATATACAATGTATAATCAAAATAAGTTATTACTACGCAAGAGCAGAGAAACAACTTTTTTTCACTAGCTTCATTTATCATATTTAGAGTGCTCACGGAATGCAGTTTTAGTCTGAATCCTCAAACAGAATTTTTCACAAATATTTTTCAAAGATATTCACTTTTGTTATGACCACCATATAGAGTGTTATGGCACTTGCTAAGCTGATTGTTGTTCTTGAGAATTTATTCTACCCAAGGTGACTAATCACAACAATAGCAACATTCAAATAACACATGCGATTACTGATAAAACTATCAGTGCCAACTGCCATCAATGAAAATAAATATATATATATGGGTATCGTATTGGACGAAGAGTTGCACTTTGTGCCACGTTATTAAAATGACCTAAATAAACCAATTGAAAGTGAGTAATTTAGCGGTGCACACATAATGAGAATTACCACTAACCAAATAACAATAACTATTGTTTTCACGTTCCTTACTCAAATAATTTTAGAGTGTCAGCAGAATATTTTCATTTGTGGCACTTTGTGTCACCCTTGGACCTGCAAGGGTTAATGTTTAATTTTAATTCAACATTTTGTTTTACAATTCACTTTCGAATTATATACGACTTACAAATTAAGCTATTAGTTAATAGCTTAATAAGTCGTAATAGACTTACAAATTACGACTTACAAATTTATATTTCATGCATATTGCTGTGTGCATACATATTCCTGTTTGATCGTTTGTGCTTCGTATTTTATCATTAAAGAATATAATACAGCATTATTTACCACAAATGAAGAATACAGGAAAAATAAAACATAGTCCAAAAACTGAATTTTCAAGGAGAATATAAAATGAACTTAAAATCTCTACGTTTTTCCATTCTTCTCGGGATCTTGAATTGAAGGGTGCAGGGAAAGAATGTGAATGAAAGGTGATTTCTCGTAAAACGCGGTTTAAAGTTTGACTCTCCCATTTACTCTAATGTATTTTATATTCTTAAAACCACCATAGCTTGGTGATTATTTGCGCTTTTGGATTTAAACTGTCTGAGGTGTTAGATGTCATTTTATAGTACCTGTTACGAGTACAAACTCTTTTTTTTTAAAGCACATACCCCCTTTTTTCGCTGTACTCTTCAATTGTCAATAACTTCAGACTCAGTTAATCGACCGACCCCTTTTACTATTTTCCACGTGCAGATTAGGTAATAGAGAAATGAAACGTCATTATAACCCCACTTTCACCATTTTTGGACTCTGTTGTTTTATTTTTCTACGTACTCTTCAAATGCTACAGAAATTATTTGAATTAATTCTTTCTGTACAAACGTATAGTACAGAACATAGGAGGCATATTCACGTTGCGTTAGGTATGTTAATTGAGAAAATGAACCTATTTGTATAGCATTTGTAAAAGAAAATAAGTCGCTCCCTTTTTATTACATTCTTTTCTTTAGTTCACAATGGTTCATGGTGTCATCAAATCTTGGAACGTTAACTGAACCCATTTTCCGGCGTTATAGAATGATGAAATTTTGCAGAGCGACGGAAATCTGGTGACAATACAATATTCCATTGTTACTTTCATATAACTGGTATTTCTATATATTTATATATTTTAAAAGCAAGTTTTAATATTTTATTCTCAACTTCTTTATTCTAAAACAAATACTAGCCTGCAACTAGCTTGGGTTTTCCTGGTCGCATAACACTTTAGGGTTTGGGTCACAAAACATTTAGCTTGAGAAAATGTATCCAAACATCGAAATAACTCGCAAAAAATAATAAAAAACTTTTCAAAGACTTTCTTTTCTTAATCAATTCGTTTTAGTACGAATTGATTAAGAAATGAATGTAAGTAAAAAGTTTTTATTATTTTTTTTATAATAAAAATGTGTAAAAACACGAAAACAGGAAAATTATAAAAGCTTCAACTCACATCCAATGCATTTCAAATCTTTAATGCATGACATATTGAATCGAAAGGATTCAAACCTCTAATCTTACAAAAGAAGTCCTGTTCCGCTCGAGGTCTGAATCCCGATTTTTAGATTTGCAGTAGTGTGTGTTACCATGCCAGTTATCCTTTGTCATTAGTTTCTTGCTATATTATGGGAGATGGAGACTGCTGCAATCCAAGCGTTAACGTTCTTTTTCTCCAGCCTCCGCGGTCTAGGCGATAAGGTCACAGACTTTGGATCGGTAATGGGTTTGCACATGGGTAAACACTCCACGGATAACTAACTATCTTGACTGAGGTTTTCAAGGGTTTCCGCTCCGTTCCACCAGTCGAAAGCTCGGATCATACCTTCAGTGAGGCCCTGGCCATTGGCCAATACCTTCCCCATCCTCTACCGCACACCAGCAAGGCCAGAGCCTAAGATGCCAAAAGACCATGAATAAATTTAATAAAATTTACTTTGATTTCTTCTGTCCGATTTTTTGTTCCATTGATATCGTTTCGACGTACCCTGAATAAGTTTGATATTCCCGTAAGTCTGACATTCCCGTAAGTTTGAGCGTCCAACAGCTTGTAGGGTTTGGACGGATGGTTATCTACACGGAGAATGTGAGCCACTGAGGTAAAAACAAACTCATGCATCCAACTGTGAAATAGGATGGTGGAAATGTGGTTGTTGTCAAGTACCTGTTGTCAAGTACCATGTTGTTGTCAATTTGGAATCAAGTACCTAATTTCTGGAGTTTAATATTTTATTATGATAACGACCTTGAACACACCGCCTACTTTGTGAAGCTATTGCTGCTTTCGAACTGTTCAGAGGTGTTCCATCCCCTTCTCATTAGACTATCGACATCAATTCTGTAGAATATCCTCCCTCTCATTAGCCTCGTCATATGAATCAATACCAAATTAACTCACAAGCAAGGTAAGAGCTCATTTAATCCAAAAAGCACTGAAAGAGAGAATATGTAAAGAATGACCCAAAATATCGCATGACTAGAAGAGAAATCTCGTGTAAAGTGTGTTTATTATAGTAAATAAAATATTAGCATTGAAAGACAGACCCACATGATATTTAATTTCCCTTTCTTTGATCTGCTTTCAATATCTTTTCCAAGTGTCCGAATGATTTTTTAGAGTTGAATTATTAAGGTGTTTCTGATATAGTCCAGAATAATTACCTTAAATACTAATAAATCCTGGCCAGGACACTGGAGACGTTTCTCGCAGTGTTCCTATGTCCCATGCTCTGATGTCCACTCAATCTCCTATTCTTGGTACTCCTGGGCACCTTGGGAAGGTAGAGGCAGTCGAGCGTGGGACTGACTTCGTACCGCAGCTCGAGAATATGTGCAGCGCTGCATCCACATCCCCCATGCACCATTCACCTTACTATTTGAAGCCAGTGGAGGATTCACGATGTTGATGAGGGAGTGTAGTGTGTAGGTGGAATAGACCAGAAACATTTTCGATATTTTCCTACTAAGTTAATTTTTTTAAGTATAAATTTATCATATTTGCCCTCATACTGCTAAATTTGATCATGGAATAAGACACAGATATCCCCCAAAATTGATATTTATACATTAATTAGATTTGTCTGAAAACAATCTTATCGATTTTTAAAATCCAAGAAAGCCCATTAGTAATACCTAAATGAATAACGAGGTGGTTGTTAAAGTCTATCCTTTGGGCTAAATACTAAAGAATATCTTTCAGTGAGCAATATATTGCAGATTGCTTTTCTGTAATATAAATATACTTCTATTCAAATATGAAACAGATGCATACAGATTTCACACGAACACATTACGTCCTTAGCTCATGACAGATTATCAAGGTAACTAGTCTAGTAATTGTCAGCATCTTTACTTGAAAATGAATAAATTATACTTTTATACATAAACCAAAGATCCCAATGGATCAGAAGATTTCATTGATTTCACTTCGCAAATAACATCGGAAACCACTAAGACAGTTATCGCTAGCAATATATCCATTCTTTTCATAAACTTCTACATTTTTAAGACTCAGAACACTCCCACTCAAAATACGTGTTTCGTCCTCTGTATCCCCATAAAACAAAATATTCATATTGAAAGTTTCTCATTGTTACACCATTATAACAATTCACTCCCCCTTCAAACAAGTAACAGAAATCAATAAGACCCTAATCTAATGTAATGCAATCAGAATATAACGCAATTATTTAAATAAACATATCCATCCTACACATAAGATTCAGCACCATCTAACTCATCTAACTTACAAACATAATTTCCACTCATAATCAATCATAATCTAACTCAAACTAACCTTTTCTCATTGTTATAACATGCGAATAAATTAAATGTTTATTTTAAATCGCCATTGAGTGCTGAATCGTGTTGCCATACTGGGAATCCTTTCCCACTTCAATTTTTTTTTGTCCCTTTCAGGCTGCAGTAGCTAAAGCTGGGAAGTCTTATATCAGCGCTATGTCTGTCTATCTGCCTGTCGAAACTTCAAGTCAGGAACTTCTAACTCAGAAACTACTAGGCCTAAGAAGATGGTTGAGGTATCGTTCTAAAGGTCTTGCCGAGACGAGTTCAAAGATACATAGATCATGTTTCTCCGTCTGTCCATCCATCAACAAATATGAACTCAGGAACTACTAGGGCCAGGCAACTGATTGAGGTGCCGTTCGAATGACAACGGAGAAACTTTTCCAATGCCATGACGCATGCTGATGTCTGACGGTAGTATATGTGCACAGTCCTTCAACTGGACATCGCCTCACTTGTTTTATGATCTGTGAGAACATTGGATTTGTTCTATTTTTCTTAAAAATATAGAGTCAAGTTATATAGTATGACCAGTGTTTCCTCCAGGACTCTTTACTCGGAGGGGAAACGGTAATTATAAATAATACATATTGTCTCCAATTATGGTAAAATATAAAATAGCAATAATTTTACTTAACAGTATGTCATACTTCCTTACTTCATCTCAAAATAGCATGAACAATATTTATGGAATATGCTATTAAATATATATTTCAATATACATACGAATAATACAGGTGTTGAGACTATTTTTTTCGAGGGTGTGGTTGAAACCCCTGGGGGGCAAAGCCACCCCAGAAGTATGCCTGAAAGAAACATTGACTTGTATTACTTGTATAAGCAAAAATTCATAGAATTACCACCTACCGAATATTTTTGTGAGCGTGTGTAAGATTTTGAAAAAACGATTAGAAATACATAAAGATATGGCATTCTAAGATAATAGTGTTATATATTTTAGACAGTCTGTACAATGTTTTCGCCTAAGAAAAATTTCCAAATGAAAATTTGTCCATATTAGTAATAACTGGTGTAGCGTAATGCACACTCGCATATATATGCAATATATATTTTGTGTCAGTTAAATTTTTTAGCAATCTTTAGCTTCTCATTAGCATCCCGTTTGCTGGAGGAAACCTTTCTGACGAGGGTCATCCAGTTATGAAGATAACTAACTACGTAACCCTAAAACAAGAACGGTAAATATATCAGGTTATCCCATCAGTAATGGCGTAAGTACGATAACCGCTGCAATGATGCCATCTGACTAGCGAATAGTGAAGTAGGATGCACGTGCCATAGCCGAGTCACTTGGTTGTGCAGCAGTGTGTAGAAGGAGAACAGTCTACCCCACATTTAGGAAGTGTGGCTTGTGTTTGATCATGGTATAACAATGTTGAACTATTTAGTAACTATATGCGTATATGATATTATTCTTGCAGTCGAAAAGATGGCGCACACGCATGCAATATTCAGATATTCTTTTGTTTTCCAGTTGTTGTTTTTTCTTTAAAAAAAACTTTTAATTCTAATTAACTGAAGGTATAAATAAGTTCACTCTGTAATTTTATTGATATAATGTAATGTTTCATTTTATAGATATTCAATTATGCATATCGACAGTCGTCGTAATTTGTCGTATGCTACTGTATAACCCGGAGAGCATGTACTCTGCTGTTAGATCGGTGCCAATAGTGGTTTTTGCTTCTACAAATATAAAGCAAGCATTTATTTTGACCACGTGATTTTCATTTTGTTCAACATCGAGGGAATTAATGAGTGACCGCTTCTCTAACGAGGAGTGGAACTGACAGCAGCGAATCCGTCATCAAACGAGCATTATTTCCTATTTTACCTTCCTGTTTGGAAGTCAATCGTAGACGACCGTTTCTCTCTACATTGCTTCTGTATCCTCCACAATCTGTGGGCCGCGGGCGACCATATCTCTTCGGAGGTCTGGAACCAGTAGCTCATATTATCTTTCCACAATCTGTGGGCCGCGGGCGACCATATGTCTTCGGAGGTCTGGAACCAGTAGCTCATACTACTTTTCCACAATCTTTGGGCCGCGGGCCACCATATTTCTTTGGGGGTTTGTAACCAGTAACTCATATTTCTCCATCTAATAGAAAAGAGATAACAACTCTGGGCGACCATTTCTTACCTTCAGGATTGGAACCTGTTGCGCGTAGTCTTTTCTCCTTACCTACCTTTCACGACATCGTGTCTCGTAGATCCAAGCTTGCCCGCTGTGTTCCTGAGGCTCACCGTTGCAATGGCAATGTCGGAGGACGGCATATCATGCTGTATGAATTTCACCAGGGACATCCAGCACGAAACATTAATGCCGTAAATTATCAGAGTCTGTGGATGTGCGAAAGTGCCAGAGAAGGCATATCCAATGCAAACTTGAGAAACTGGGCAGCGAACTCCATGTCACCCATTTGGTCGTTTATCGTAACTTGGCTACGTGTTAAAACTCGGAAAATGGATACCTCATGCGTTAACGCCTCAACAGAAGCAGCAGCGAGTTGATATCTGCAGTTCCCTGCTCACTCGTCACAGACGTTAGACATTTCTGGACAGAATGGTAACAGGGAATGAAAAGTGGGTCCTCTATCATAACATTACACGCAAACGGCACTGGGTAACTGAGGAGATCCGCAGGAACTGTGCCAAAATACTATCTCCACCGCTGCAAAGTGATGTTGAGTGTTTGGTGGAATATCTGTGGGATAATCCACTTTGAGCTCTCTACTGTCAGCAGCTTGAACGTGTACGGACTGCATTTTTAGAGAAACGTATTGCTCTGGTTGATTGCAAGGGTGTGTTCATCCACACACAGCAAGAAGAACCTGTGCTAAGATTGAGGAATGTGATTGGGAGAATCTCCCTAACCTGGCGTTTTCACGAGATCTTGCACTGACAGACTACTGTCTTTATCGCAGTCCGATGGAGGCTATTTTTCTGACTAACAGTAGTGCTCCAGTTAAGTTATCGTTCTTTACCTCACAGTTTAAAATACGACATTACTTATGGGATAAGCTGATATTAACTTACCAAAGAGTCGTGTTATTTAAAAAGCATTTAAAATGCAATAAGTATCACATGGCTTGTTTTCGTAAACGAATTTTAATTATGTATCATCGAATACTGTCAACCACGCAACTAGATTGCACTGCAGTTATCCCTTATTAACTTACCCCCATATTTTCCCTTTAACTTATCTCTTTCAAGTTAAAGTTGAAAAACATACCGAGCAATGCACTTTCGACAAGTTTAACGTGCTACAGAGAAATCTGCATGCGTTTTTTTTATCAGGATAATAAAAACAAGTGGGGCGGAACCCAGTTGGGAAACTTTGTGCACATGCTACCATCAGGCTTCAGCAGTAAGATATTATGATTTATGTGTGGTTCGTAAAGTTTTGCCGCAACATTATGAAGGACATTTCAATAGCTAGTAGTTGTTGAGTTGAAGCTTGTCGACAGACTGATGGACAGGAGAATGGACAGAGATTATTTCTTCGACTCTTGTCTTATGAACGACACCTCAACCACCTTCGTAGCCCTAAAAGCTTCTGAATCAAAAGCTATCGACAGTTAGACAGACAGATCGACGGACGGAGATAGTTGTTATATAAGGCTTCAGCTAAAAACGAATTATTGTAGTAATTTTGATCAGGTATCACTACAACGCCCAGTTAATTTCAGCAGGCCAGGGGACGTCGGCATTTGGTCGGCTAAGGTGGGGCCGGCGTTGAAAAGTTGGTGCTGAGCGGGGTCACGCCCCTATACCGGCAAGTCGGGGGACTGACGGCGGCCCGGTAAATGGCCCGACGACCAAACGCCACTTATGGGTTGCCACCGACCTTCCTCCAACTATTTCCCGACTACTCGTTTAGATCCGTCTAACCCCGTCTCGGTTGGCATCCAGCTTGCTCTGAATGAAACGTAGGGCACATAATAGAAAATTTTGTCAGCGATAGGAGTATTGCATTCGACTGCATCACTTATCTATGTAGCTGAATTATGACACTTGCTAAAACAGAAATTCGTAAAACCCTATAATTACACAAACATAAACAAAAGAACTCTTTACGCATCGCCGTTTACTCAAAGAATTGAGTGACCTTGTAAACTGCCACAAAAGCAAATGATTAGTGTCTTTCAACTCAAGAGCCATTTTTCGTCTTTTCTTTACATCATTCGATATGCTTGCTTTTTTTTTCAAGGACAACGCCATGTGTAGATTTATTTTCTTAAGGAAAGGAAGACAAAAAAGTTGCAAGCGTACGAGACAGACTTTACTACTACTACAAGGTTAAGGGCACGTTTCTCTAACACTGACTTCCTGTCAAGAAGCAAGAGTTTGTAATCAATGTTAGCACGGTTTTCCAAATGTGGCAGCATAAAGAATACTCGCTTAGAGAAACTGGCATAATGTATTTTAATTACTTGGTTTTGCATTAGTGGATTCTACGGGATAGTGCCAGAGATAAATGAAACAAGAGAAAGTATAAGTATGTATGTGAAAGTAAAGAGAGAGAGCAAGAAAGAAAGAAAGACATATTTAGTTATAACGAGAAAATTTTTCTGAAAATTACACTATATAAGTTATAAAGCCTATCACTATAATCCGACTCAATTTGTGTCGAACAACATATTGCAGGAAAAATCTAAATCACTGCTAGGCCTAAAGAACATCTACACTTTGCAGGACAGAAGAACATCATGCCATCACCTACAGAGAAACGTAGAATAATTCATATCCTTACGCCCAAAAATTAGACAAAGGGAATTTGTTTATATTCTGTTATGCTTTTTCACAATTGCGAAACCAGTTTTAACAACGTATTAACTTTTCTTTACAAATTTCCTTACAAATACGTAGAACCACGATAATATCGGCTTCAAGACTTTCTAAATACTATTACAATGTTAACACTTTGTGTTGTGTATCAATTTTCTTTCACTGACGCAGCTCCTTATGAGCACATGTATTGAAGTTAATTACTTGTTGGGTTGTTCAAATTTAAAGAGTAATTCAGGTCCTCATTCATAGTAGTTCTTACCTTAAAGCATTGAAGCATCCATAGATAATTTAAGTCAATAAAGAGAAAATAAATGGTTAGTGAAAATACAAGAAAAGCTAGTTGACCTGGTGTATTGGAAAAGTCGATGTATATTGTGCATCAGCTATGAAAGAAACGAGCGGGTTCGAAGCCTGCTTAAGTCAGCTCTTTTGATTGCTAATACCATGATTTTCGTTAGCCCTACCAGGTAAAATCGTAGATCAACGTTTCTTAATCTATGATAGACTTACCAGTACTGGAATAAGAACCTTCGTATATTGGTATGCGAGCTTGTTGGAATATTAAACAGTAAATATATAACTGACATTATACACGCCACGGATTGAACCAGGGAGTATCTGATGTCCAGCCCAAGATTCATCAAAATTGAAACATTCATAATGAAACACATACAATAAAGAGACAAACGTTAATAGTTATCACAAGTAAGATTCCAGGAGCCCAGGTTAAACACAACTGCAATTTTATGCTGTATTAGCAGAGAACAAGTAAAAGAAATATTACCAATAAACTCTTTCTTATTAATTCTTGGTATACAAGTCTTTCCTATGATTTTACTCTGATACTTTAAAACTAATGACTTCGAAACTACAGTTGTTGAAAATATTGAGCAGATCTGTTTGAAACATAAATAGAAAGCAAAAGTTTAAAAATAAAGTTTATCTATTATTTTGCCTTGAAATTTAAATGAAACAATTGTTTACCAGATAATGTAAAGTTTAGCTATTTACCCGAAATAAATCAACTGTTTTTGTTTATATGTATTAAATCTTACTTTTTATGGTGTTGTTTTATTGTATTATTATGAAATGTACTACTTAACGTTTGCCTGGTGTGACCAAGGAAAATCAGGGAAAACCCGTCAAGATGGACGGCCCCTTCTGACTATAAAGCAAGCACGCTACCTAGGCGATACCTTCAATGTAGATACTGGATGATTCCCTGAAGGTCTGCTTGTAGAAGGACATCATCTCCCAAAAATGAAATATTATCAAGTGTGTTGACCAATAGGAAGTGGGTCCAGAAAGAAGTGGATAATTTTAACGAAATATCCTTGTTTACAGTATTTATCATCAATAATTTCTGACTATACTTCAGATTGGCAACTACTGCTGTTGGTGGCGTCATCACAAAGCCCCATTCTACACCAACAGGTTGGGCTGAAGAATTCAACATAGGCAGGGAAATCATAAAGAAATAAATCACATCAGTGACCTGGAATTGCAACAACGGAAGGAAACATTTGTGAGATTGAAGATTTCATCATCAATAATCGACGTGTCAGCACAAAAATGACAGCAAACACGACGAAATATCTACGAACGTGTATTATCCCATGATCGCAAGAAAGACGAATTACACCACCACGACATGATCAATTCTCTATGTAAATGTAAAGTTTCGTCACTCCTCGACACTCTTCCAACCAGGGCGTAACTACTATGGCGCAAAACCCGGCAATACAAGGAGGCCCGACCTTCCCAAGGGGCCTTTCACCCTAGACTCTCAATTGGCCTAATCAACCTCCGGTCTTGAGTATTCCTTTACGGGGATGGAGTATAACATGTAGTTACGCCTCTGCTCCCAACTCCTCATTGCAGAACATTTCTCTACTGAAAATCTCCGGTTATTGCCTGAGGCTTATAACCATTAATGAGAAGCAGAGAAAGTATCGCGACCTGAGGAATATTTCATGTACACATGTCTGGGTGGTGTAATGGCTAGCATACTGAACTGGAGACTAGGAAATACGGGTTCGAGTCCGGTCATGGTGACAGAGTGGCTAAGACAAGAGTTCCCACCTGGCTTGTGTAGCACAAGGTTGGGAATAGATCGTGCCCGTGAGTAAGCGTGTGATAGCTAACTGCAGCTGTGAGTTCGGTGTTAGTGATTTGATGTGTGAGGAACGTTTAGTAGTTAATTATCATCGCAAATATTCATTCAACAATCATATCTAGACAACATACTCTTAAAATTGATCTGACTAATTTGACTGTGAAATTACAACTTGAAAACTTACATGAAGCGATACGGCATGATTTTGGTTTAATAGAAAATGAAATACAGTCAATAGAACCAGATTACTATTATCGGAAAATTTATGTTAAAGTAGCGAATTTACAAATAGCAAAAAGGACATTGGACCGGTGGTGCCAAGGAAAGCTAGTGTATTCGTCAGAATTTGAACGATTTATATTACCAGTATCAATAGACGAACAAGAAACACAACAGTGTTATCTGTTTGGGTGGTACCATTAGAAGTGTCTGATGAACAGATAAAAAAAACGTTTAGTGCATATGGTAAAGTGACAAGAGTCGTGCAAATCAAATACCCAGCGCACATTTTCCCTTTCCCGTTTATACTGGAAAACGTTTAGTGTATTTTTCACAACTAGAACGAAATGTTGCCATTTTTGGACAATCAAAAACTTTAACATTCAACGCGTATTCAAGGACAAAATACGTTCAGTGGAAATGTAGAAAACCCGAATCAAGTTTATTATACAGAAAATCAAGTGAAAATGTCCCAAGAAGTGCCTCCCTTTAATGAAGAACATTTTCCTAATTTGTGTGAGGGAACAAATAGTGAACAGTAAGTAAAAATAAAGACTAGTGGCAACCCTGAGACCAGCCGGAACGGAAGTAGCAAGCAAGGTGACCTTCATACTAATCAGCTGTTAGAGACTGCCACAGGTTAGGGCGAGCAATCAGACGCGACTGGTTTTCACGAACATTCTCAGATAGCGAGAGAGTGAATTAGGTAAAGTCAAATTGCGAGTATTGACTACGATCTCGGATGACGATAAAGAACGAGATAGCAGTGTTTTTGAAGTGGAGCAAAAGCAACATTTAGAATTAGGAATGACTACAGATGACGATGACTTACCGTTAGTAGATGGGAAAAATAAGTTAACTAAAGAGGTAATTAGTGATCTTTTTATAAATGTGGGAGAGGATTTATCCTCCCTCCTGTTTCCAGTGAAATATCAAGAGCGGAGTCTTCCGCAGAAGAAGCTGAGCTTTTCAGTGGAAAACGGATGATTGAATATAAAGAACTCGCAAAACAAGTGACAAGTATCAAGAGCTTCTAAACGGGCCAAAATAAAAGAGAAAGGTAAAGATAGAGGGACAAGATCACAAACAGTTGAACAACCATAGTTAGACAAGTTTGGAGAATTTGGAGCAAGTAGTACGTAGGGAAGTAACGTATCGTAAAATTGATTTTGACAACTTCAATACAGGTATGTACGCTCGTTTTCTAATTGTTAGTACCAGTGCAGCCGCTGTACAAGAGTGCTCTAGTTCTAAATGGCAATTCCCTTTTATGATACAGTATATAATTATGACAGCGAATAAAAAAAACGGGGACGAGTTTGTATATACGTACTGTTTGTAAGAATGTATTTTTGCATCCGAGTGGACGGATAATTTCTTTAATAATTAACAATTTGACAGTCATTTGTTACTATGCACACAGTGGAACACATATGCAGAGTACTCGTGAGCATTTTCGTGTAATGTGATGGAACCGGAAATTCAAAATTTGCATAATTAGAGTGTGATTAGACTGGGAGACATGAATGCTACACGGAACTTAAAAGACAGTACTTCGGATCGAACATTAGCTTAGCTTTGAAGAAATTTATACAAGTGTTCCGTTTAATTGATGTGTGGGAAACAGAACCCTACTGATATGAGGGCCACTTATTATTATTCAAAGGTCTTCGCGGATTGACGTGATATATCTTGACGAAAAATTACGAAACAATATACAGAGTGTCCATTTAGGGTGGCTAGCTTTTTCGGACCATAAATTTTTGTTTATGAAATTATCAAGGGATATAGAAACCCATTTTCAAGTTTCGCCAGATGTGGCGATGTAATGAGAGAATAGTACTACAACCGGATTATGTACTGTTAATTGTTAATATGTGGAGTTATTATACTAGACAAGCTCGGTATACAACGAATCTTCAACGATGATGGATGTCCTTTAAAACGAAAGTTAAATTTGAGACAATACAGTTTTGTAAACAACAAAATGAACAAAATAGGCTAGCTTTACAACATTATTATGGACTGTATTAGCGCAGTATAATGAACTAATCGAAAGAGATGTACAGAATTTACCACAGTTAAAATACTCAAAGTAAAATTAGGAGAATTCAGACACAGTTATATAGTGGACCGACAAGAAAGGCCAAACTTAAACATGTGGGAATTCTTAAACAGCCGACGCATGCACAACAATTAATGAGAAACAAAATGCCAAGAGACAAATGATAAATTTGTTTATTGAAAATATGGGGTAGAAGTAACCGGAAAAAATATATTAACAAATTCGGGAGCAATATAAAAACTTTAAAAAACGGCAACAATTACTTTATGAAATATCAAATGGAGTGGCCCAAATTGACAGATGCGCAAAATTCAATTTTAGCACAACCTTTTTAAGAAACTTAAATTTCCACGGCATTAAGAGAGATGAAGGTGGATGAGTCTCAGGGTTTGGATGGCCTGGGCCCGCCCTTTTATAATAAATTTAAACAAATGTTGTCACCCATGTTAACCAGATTATTCAATCAATTTTGACAGTCACATATTGTGTTATGTATGGATTTTACACAAGCGATCGGGATATTACTTCCAAAAATGATCGGTGCGTAAAGTGGATAATTTAATGTTAATTTCACTGCTAACTACAGACTCTAAACTTCTATCAAAAGTGATTATGTCAAGATTACAACCCTTTATGTCGGATTTATTAGAAGAAAGTCAAGTCGCGCTGGCAAACACAAAATAAATTAATGTTTTGTTAGCCAGTCTCCGAGAATTAATAAGAGCTTATCAGCTAAAGATTGTACCTAATTTCATGCTGTACTGAACAGACTTTACGAAGGCTTTTTCCTTCGTTAAATATAGAATATTTATTACAAATATTAAAAAGCATAAATTTTCCGGAGAATATGATACGGTTATTGAAGAATGCGTTCCAAGTGCCTTCTATGCGGGTACAAATAAATAAATGTCTTATGACAGAATTTAATATGGAAAGAGGTATCCACTAATGGGACCCCTTGGCCCCATATTTGTTTAACATTGGGTTAATGCCCCTCCTGTGTGCGGTAAAAAAAAGTATTACTGGCATTCGGTTGAACACAGTGGTTTTTAAAGCTATAGCCTATGTTGATGATGTCTTATGGGTGGTGAGGGATACAAAAGAAATTCAATATATTTTAGACGTGTTAAAACAAGTTGAACAAGTATCTAATATAAATATTATTCTTCACAAAACGCAAATATTAACGCAAATATGATGGATAACACCTTGGTAAAGGAAGTAAGTCCTTTTCGAAACCGTGAAAAATTAGCTTAAGTATTTAGGAGTATGGTGGGGAAAGAATATACAACAAACAATTGCGCTGAATTCTCAAACACTCATCCAAAAAGTCACAGTGGATTATCATCAGTATAAATATTGTTTTGAGACTTTATTGGCCAAGTCCAGGTTTATTAACGCATTCATTTTCAGTCAATGTACCCATGTATTACAATCATTTCCATTAACACAAAAGACGTATGCTATGATAGACATGCGAATGGGTACTTTATTATGGCACAACTACAGAGTCTTTTGTGTCTCAAAGAAAAACGTGTCAATTATCAATAGCATCAGGTGGTCTGACCTTAAAAGATGTACGAACCCAAGAGGAAGCACTATTAACACACCGGACCATACGACCTTTGTGTCATTTCCCAGAGGAATTTTCGACTCAAAAACTAAATGAAGTATGCCGTGGAACGGATCTTTAATTGCCGTTACATATTCACCAATGGAAAAACTTGGTTCCTTATCTCAATAAAAGTCTGATAGTCATGGCCTATATGACAGTGGCTAAGACACCGTTGGATCAATGATCAGTCCGGAAAATATACTCTTATCCTAAGCAAATGACACCACGACATAACCCAGCAATACAAAGAGCCAATCCGGATAAAAATGGTCAGGAATTTCGAATAATTTAGCGGATATTTGAGACGCACCGAGGCAATATAATTTGGCCTATCAAGTAATTCATATTATTTGGCCGACAAAAGAAGTTTTGTGTAAATTAAGTTCAAGTTTAGATGAGCGCTGTCTAAATGTAGGGTAGATTCGTTAGTTCATCAAGTACTGGGTTGTAAACTTAGTAATCCAATTTGGATACAATTTTGCAAAATAATGAATAGGAGTTTCAGAGGACAGTTTTCGAACTATAATATTGAAAATATTTCTTTTCCCAGCATTTAAAGTGTTCCCAAAAGCTAAGAAAAGAATTCTCTTTTGGGTAGCGATAAACATAATTAAAATTATGTTGAATCGTGGTTATGTAACACACCCATGTTATTATGTGCAATTTTTGGGGGAACAATTTTTTTCAAGTTCCGATTGAAAATTGAATTAAAAGTTTGCAAATTATGCAAGAGCGTTATAAGTTTAAAAATAAAATATGTTGGGTTATAATAGTAGAATTATATAAAAATGTAGAAGTACAGAAGTGGTAGAAAATTTTGTTGTTGTAAGCATCAGAAAAGACAATAAAAAATGGTGGCGGTAATTTTTTCTGTGTTAATTTTAAAGTTTACTATTCACAAAACTCTCTTGTGTAAACAAGTAATAAAACAGATTTTTGTTTAATGTGATAGCAGCATGTCACACAACCTACCCTGCTAAGACAAGTGAATGGTATAAATAGTGGATGAAGGGGGGTAACATTTTGCAACTGTGACTTTAAATTCGCAATTAGCGACCCCAAAAAACCGAGTACAGATTTTGAGATTATTCACTTGCGTTTTTGACGTAGGCTAGCTTTTTTGGAATCGACTTCACTTTGCGGTCCTAGAGGTTAGGTCTCAAAATTTAACCTGGCATGAAGTTGGAATAAAAATCAATGATGAATACCATAACAAAATATGATTCGCTGATGTTGTGATGTTTACTTCAAGTGCAGAACAGTTACAAACGAGAGTGGAAGAGCTGAGTAGTAAGAGTTTTCAAGACATACAATGAATTTATGTACGGTAAAACAAAAGTAATATACAGCCAACATGCTAAAGAGAAATAAATAAAGATTCATAGGGATACAATCGGCATAGCTGATGAGCATTCCCTAAGAACAAATCAGACCCGTTGCCAAGGGGGGAGGCTCAGCCCACTAAAATTTTCCTAGCCTCCCTACCAATACTTTGTATACATGTATGAAAGGTCAAACATGATTGATAACATTTTAATAATTTTCTGTAGATGCTCTTAAATATATAATTTTGGTACGAATGTGATCTTTCATACAGTATATTCTAATCCATTATGTTCGAATCGAATGTAACTCTTATGAATCAAAAACTAAACTTACTCACTTACTCTATGTTTTACGGAGCTCGTAAGTTCATCGCCGCAGTAACAAGCGTTCTCCATAGGATTCTATCCTCAGCAAGATCAACCAGTTTTCATCACAAACACCTCCTTCGCGAAGATCAACACTTTTATATAGATTTAGAAGTACTTTCCTCTAGCAAATTTCAGCAGATGTTCCTTGACAAGCCCATACAAAGCTGCAAATTTATTTTGCAAGTTTCTTATCCGAGAAATATTACAAAATAATATTCAAACGTGAATTTACGTCTTGTGGTAATACAAGAGCATTGTTCTGCTGAAAAGCTGGCCTGGCTAGCAAATCTGGCCTTTTGGTACTTTCCTGCACGCCTTTACGAGTAATATTAATAAAATACATTAAACAAGTAAAGCAACTAAGTACACGTGTATATGTAAACCATTAACGAAGTTGTGACCAAGTTTATAAGAGATTGCAACACTTAAGAATATAGTAAGGCGGTTTCTTGACCCGCGCAAATATATAATCACATGTATTTTAGACAACACAAACATTGTAAGAAACGAATAAAAATAATAATGATTTTGTTGTTTGATAATTACTTCTTACAAAGTACCTGCTTCAATTGATACCATAGGATTTATTTCATGTAATGCAAATAACTTGAATACATTCATTTACTTTAACGCTCGCAATGTTAATGAAACACTATGCTTTTTATTAAACAAAGAAGTTGGTGTAGGTAGATTGTAATTTATGGAAGTGAATGCTTAAATGTTTATTTTTAGAGCATATTTTTATATAAAGAGAGCATAGGTTTTAGGTCCCTTGATAAAAAAGTTTTATCTAAACGGACCTTATAATCCTGCTCATTCCGTTCGTCTGTCCGTACATTAAATCACTGGAACTACAAGGTGTAGAGAGAGATGCTTGAGGTGTCGTCCGAAAGGTCTTGACTAAACTATCTCAGGACCTCTGGAACCTTCCTGACTGGTGCCGTATTTCAATGTTTAACAGCATATTTTCTATTAAATTATCTTTTTCCACATTGCTTTCGTTCTTTTAGTCACAGAAGTACGAAACTTGGCATAAGCATTGTTTGACTCAATAGGAACATAGTACGCATGTTCTCGCTCCCCACGAATCCCATTGTCAGTGTTGTCAGCCCGTGCGAAAAATATATCTTAACTTTAAGGTATAGAGACATGTATGAGGTGTCATTCGAAAGGTCTTAGGTAGACCAGCTCAGAGACCCTGGAACCGTCTTGATTGAAGGAGTGCTTCAGTGTTGCATGCCCATTTTCTAAAAAAAGACAACTGTTTAAATCGGTTCCATTCAATTAGACCTATCTGCGCCAAACTAGGCATAAACATTATTCGACACAATGTAAAAACACTGAGAGGGTCTACGTTGCCAAGCAAACATCTTACCAATGTTGCCAGCCTATTTCCTATAAAATTATCTATTTCATATTGCTTCCACTATTTTAGTTATAGTAGTACTAAACTTTGCATAAACATTGTTTGACTCAATAGGAAAATACCATGGATGTTCTCGCTCCCCACGAACACCGCTGTCAGTATTGCCAACCCATGCCAAAAATATATCTCATGAACCATAGGGCTTAGATACATGCCTGAGATTTCGTTCGAAAAGTAGTCAAAGTAAACAAACGAAAGATGTCGGGGGGCTTGCTCATACAAAGAGTTGGAAAATGAGAATATACCACATCCATTCACAAATTTCCCTAGACTCTACAATATCTTCATGAGCTAGACTCCGATTGTTTGGAATGTTAGATACTGTTGAGATTGAAAGAGTAATTTACTGTGATACAGACAGTATTATTTATATACAACGACGTGATGAACCAGTCCTTTTACCTATACGGAATTACATAGGCGAATTAACTAGATAAATTATAGACAGGCGAAATGTTCATCTTCATTGGTGCCCATGCGAAAAATTACGTGTACAAAAGTGTTAATATCCATACAGGGGAAGTAAAATAAGTTTCGAAAGTTCGCGGGGTAACATTAAATGCAAGGGTTCGAAAGCAAATTAATTTTTAACATTTTTAGGATTTGATAAGTCACAAGTATGACAGTAAAATAATCTTCAATCCAAACAGTATATTGCGTAAATCAAGATATAAGATTCTCTCTAAAGGCTAAAATAAACGCCACCAACATGTTAAGGCCAAAAATTGTAGATTAATTCTATGCAATAACGAAGATTACCATACCTTGTGTTACTTATACCGTATTAAATAAAAAATGTAATGTAAACTTTCCATGAAACGTTTTCAAAATACATTTGTGACCAAAATACCAAGAAATTATTTCGTGCATTAGATTGAATCATTTATTACGCAAAAGGATTGTTAGAAAGTAATTTTGTGGTAAACACTGCCGTGCAGTATTCACTATGAAGAATACGAATAATCTAATCTGAATAAAACTTTAATATAAGACAACTTTAATATATCGAAACAAAATTTCTCTTTCATAAGCAATAGTTACTAAGTATTTAAATAACTTAAATACTATATATATATCTTGTCCGAATTCATAAAGAAGTTTTGTGAGCATTCAACATGTGAATCAATAAAAATTGATACAAACTTGTAAATACATAAGTTGATTTTGTGTAATCTCAGACGTTCTGAACTTGTATTTGTAACAAGAATTGTACTTATACTTGATTACGTACAATAAAAGGTTTTTCTTTCTACAACAACATTATTTGTTTTATTTCATTTACCTAGTTCGCAACACTGCCGTATAATGTTCGTCAGCGGGAAACAAACGCAAATTGTTTCGAAAATGTTAGTTATAATGTAGTTATTTCATTTTTATTTACCTAGTTGGCAACATTGCTGCGTAATATGCAAATAAATTAATAACTTGCTATTTTATTTAATTACTAAGTTGTTAACATTGCAATACAATTGTCGATGAAAATGTGAAATTTAAAAATGAGCCATATTGCACATTGAGTACCGAGTGAAATATTTTTCTTAATAATAAAATAACTTTGAAAAGATACCATATTAGAGGTAGTGGTACTTTGAATTTTGAGATTTTTTGACAATTTTAAATCATGTTATTAGAGGAAGTGTCCTGAATTCTGAGCTTATTATTGCTTAAAACGCAACAGCATCATTTATAAAATATTACTTTCTATTTTTTATTAAATATTATTATTATGTCTCGTAGGTTTACTTAGTAAAGTTGACATGAAGACGGTAGTGCCTCTTGACTAGGAATGGAACGGCCTGCCTGGTCAGGACAGTAGAAAATTTTATTCGCGGTGCTCCCCTACCTTTGAGGTGAAGCCAGCTGGTCTGAAGTGCAACCAGCCTCGTATGAAATTAATTAGCCGAGTTGGCATGAATTATTGGCCGAGTTCGCATGAATTATCGGGAAGATCGCTGGTTCGAACAGTGCTGGAGATCAGTACTCGAACCAAATGCTGAGCTTTATTAAATCAGTTAGATGGGAGGACGGTACCTTCAACTTTAATAGTATGATTTATCTAGACTTCAAGATTCTTTATTTTTTATCAACATATGCACCTTGGGTACCTGTGGAAGTTGGTAGGAGGTTGAGTCGTTTAGCTTAGTCTGTACTGTAGTCTATGACCCATAGCTCAAGAATATGTTGAGTACTGTCGCAGTGGTATCTCCACATTCCCTTTGAAATCAACTTTGTATTGCACAGGCAATAGCTTTGTGTATTGCACATACAATGCTAGTTTAATTTGATTTATAAGACAGTCTGCTGCTGAAGTTAGCAAGTCCGTCTTCGTGTAAGTTCTCCCTGGACATGGAAAGTATTTGTATGTTCACATTAGGATGCAATGCTCAGAAATTAATTATTTTATTTGCCTTGCAAAACTAATTTATATGTGGACGGCCAAGACGACTTAAAGTTTGAAACTAGAAGGTTGTGGCTTCGAATTCTATTTACAGTGTTGTAATTAAAAGGTTCCTTGCATCAGAGACGTAAAACAGCTTGGGGTCGGGTTGGGTATTTAAACAATAATGAATCATACAAGATCAAGTTGGCTAAAATGAATATGCTTAATATTGACTAAATATATCATGAAGAAAATGCGATAAGAAAGAATGGGCTGCACTTCAATCTTGAATTCAGCTCACCAGAAGGACTGATTGCGTTAACAGGATTATGAACCTTGAAAATTGCCTTGAAAAATCAGAAAAGCACATTGTACTATTTAAGCTGTTTTAGTATGTGTATACATTTGTCTCTTGATTACTATATCATGTGGCATGATTCACAAACTGTAAGTTCCAGAGGACCCATCTGAAGAACTAGCTGTTAAGCTGTCAAATCCAATGACTCTTCTTTCCCGACCCTGATATATAAAATTGAAAGGTTGTTTTCTGTGTCTAATATTCAATATTCTGGGTACTTCTTATTAAACGTCTTAAGGACTCTTCTACGGAAGAACCCAGAAAAGTACTAAACAGGTTCACGTAAGTCTTTAAATGCTCGTAAAAAGGAACAAGAACTTTTCTAGTACAATCCATATACACACATTACTTGATTTCAAGCTTCTCCCGTCTCTCTAGTTCGCTTCATTCTGAATTAAACCATTTACTTGAATATCTTCTTGGCAATTTCTTATTATAGAGGATGGTATTTTTATCACTCTTTCAGATCGAGGAATAAAACACTCCTAGTCTATTTCATATACATACATAACTTGATTTCAACCTTTTCCCGTCTCCATAGCAAGCCTTGTTCCAAATTAAAGCAATTTTCTTGAATACCTTTTTGAAAATTTCTTATTATAGAGGATCGTATTTTTACCAAATACTCCTTCAGCTACATCATTAAGTGCGATGCTACTGTATTGCACATACAAACCGGACTTTGTTACAGCCTTTTCCCTTCTCGTTAACGCCCTCCATTCCTTATTAAAAGCATTTTTTGACAGTTCCTTATTAAAGGTCTTAAAATATCTCAAGATTTTCCTCTACGATGTCCATTTCACATGTAGTATCAAGTACTAGTACACTCACATGTAATAACGGTCTAAAATGTCGCGAAGATTATCAAATACTCTTTAAAACTACTTTAAGATTAAGGAACGTTTTAAAGAAATCTCAAGGTATCCCTCTCAAAGATCCGTTTGACATCAACTTTCAAGCACTAGTCCACTCACATGTAATAACGCGATAAAAGTTAACAAAGATTATCAAATACTCTTTGAAACCTTTTCAAAATTAACGATTGTCTTAAAGATGTCTCAAGATTTTCGTCTCCAAGCTTCATTTCCCATGTAGTATGAACAACTAGTTTTGTCGCATGTAATAACGCCATAAAGTTTATTAAAGAGGTTCGAATTTCTTAAGAAATTCTCTTTCATCTTAAGGATATAGTCTTTTCAGCGTCTTATTAAATTTAAATAGCATCATATTTGCTTCCAAATAATTTTTATACATATACTATATATATGCTGGCCAACCATGGCTACAACCTGAAATCGTTTCGGGATTAGGACTCAACGCGACACCAGAAGATCCGTTATCAGGCGGCCGTGTGAGAGAATCTCTTTGAAGATAGATGTTTCCACACCTATGAAGCGACAGCTGATAATCATAATAAGGAATTCTCCCGAAGTCTAACACCTGGGACGAAGTATCTTAAAATTCTCCAGCGACACCCTGTCCACGGCATACAACTTCCGAAGACGTCCCAGAGTTTGGACTCAAACCCGTATCGACTGTGCAATTCGCTAGTAGCACTCGAGCAGGTTCCTGCACCGGATACGCGACGGAGCAATGCCCGCATGTGTGACGGCAACCCTGATAGGTGCCCTTCGCCCGGTTGTTGTCAAAAGATCTTTGATTAGTATTATTATTAGGATTACGAGTGTAGTTCTTTGTGTTATTAGTGTTGTTCATGTTCTTGGTTGTGTTAGTCATGTATCTATTCATGTTATTACTATTATAAGCACGATCGTAAGTGTTCGTGTTTTGTGTGTTATTGTCATAATGTATTTTGTTGTTCTCTCTATTGTACCTATTCGGGCCGCTGTTAGCTCTCGATCTAAATCTTGAATCAGAACTAGGACCATTCTCCCTTATTTCCATTACCATTAATATTACATGTACATGCTCTAGCTCTACTCGGAGTCACTACCCTATCTGAACTAACTGACTCTGCTACTAATTCCAAAGTCTTCGTTTTAGCATTAGCGTTCCAGTCTGAATATTCCTAACCTGCAATTTCGTTCTACTGTCCTTACTAGTACTTCCGTTATTGCCGGTAAATTTGCACTTCTGAATGTTCGACGGCTCCAACGAAGATTCGAGATTGAGTTCTGCATCATGAACGTCGGATAACTCCCACAACGTCAAGTTTTCTATTAGTTCTTCAACGCTTTTTAGTTTCAATAAACGCATCGGACGTCCTAACGAGAGAGGAAGTGCCCCTAACAAAATTTCAAGCAGATCATCTTCCTCACTCTCACCACATAGGTCCCTACAGGTCTTCGTCACACTCTAAGCTAAGTCTACTATTGATCTGTAATCGCTGTTCAAAAATTTAATATTTTGCAAACGTCAAAGTTTCATTCTCCTTAACCGTTCATCACTGATTTGACTAAGAATATGTTTTACAAAATCACTGTAAGTATGTATTTGTGTTTTGATTTTACTGTACTAGGCTAACGCTCGTTCAATCAGGCGCCTAGATACTACTAGTAACCGGTCTACATCAGATAGCCTTATGAGTTCAAAGTTATGTTCCAAACTCTTAGAAACTCCTGAGGATTCTGACTCAGCACCTAAAATGAGAAAGTGGGAAAGTGAGCTAAGTTTCCAAGCTTGAAAGGCTTTGTCATCCCAACACCACCTGGCTCGGGACCTCTCATTTCGGTGGGTACCTGTCCACTAACTGCGCTCAACCTCAAATGTTCGCGACCCATAGAGTGAGAAATGTTACTACCTGTCTGTATCCGAGACAAAAAGATGGAATGAGTCATTTGGGGTCTCCGATAGACCGTACCTAAGTTGAAGTACCTCCAAGGCTGCTAGGAGCCGCAAACCCAAACGGGATACGGTCGTCCCCGTCATACCAAAAGTTCGTGTATTTCTATTCGTAGTAGTAACATTTGAGTTGGTTCTCACGGTGGTAACAACGAAGTAGTCATAATAGTGCCACCGCTGACACCACAAGAGATTACCTTCGACCACGGTATGGTAAAGTCTTTGTTAGTTTGCTGAGCCTGAGTTTTCTTAAGCTCCCCAGGCGAAGAGAGGACCTGAGTTCTCGACAACTCGCTTCTGAGCGACATCACCTAATCTCTGATGGATCTGATCTCAGAACTAAGTTCTCGAAACCTGGTCTCGCACATGGAAGAAGTCTCGTCAAGTTGCGTGTTCAGTCTAGAATCAGTCTTATACACTGGATCCGCAACTTCTTCAGTGCGTTTATCCAAAAATTCTATGGATGAAGTTACCTCATCTACTTTCACTTTCATGAAAGCTTCCCCGGAGGTCAATTTGCCTACACTAGTCTCTATGTGTAAGTTCACTAGTCCCTTAAACTGTGTAAGTTCACATTTAAAGTTACTTTAGGATGAGGAGAGTTTTTCCTCCAATTTCTCTTCCAATTTACTTTCCGTTAGAGAGAATTTTTTCTTCCAATTTACTTTCCATTGAAGAGAATTTCACCTCCAATTTACTTTCTGTTGATGAGAGTTCCTCTTCCAATTTACCTATCTGACTTCAAAGTCCCTGGTTCATCCCACCTATCAACTGGAAACGTCTTTCAAGATCGTTCTTAGGTAGGGTGGTAACATCTTCCCTTGAAGGATCCACGGTTCCTTGTTCTGACATTCTTTGCATTGCCAGTCAAGGCCAAATTCAGTCAAACGAGCGCGTTCACTAGGCGACTTCTGTAAGCATCCGCGATGAAACTAACGAGCGCATTTACTGCAGCTTATCACTGGTTCCATGGCGACAAAAACACAACAGCTCAAATTTTTCTTGTTACCGCGCGAACCGTCAGCCAATTTGTCGTCTGACCTAAATTTATCTCGACAAAATCACAAAAAATCGACACTGTTTTATACTTACTAACACAAAAATATACATCTATACATATATCAATACATAAATGACATCGGGAAGGGTGTAAGCCTTAGTGTTGTTACCGCCCATACAATTAATTTTATCTTATCTAACATAAATGGCAGGGGATCGGTTAACTATCATCAGGTACGTAATGTTTAATCTCTCAAAGTTCTCTCTCCAAGTCTTCACTTTACTGTAAAAACCTTGCTTCAAAACCAGATCAATGAAACTAATGAGTAGGTATCTTCAAAAGAAAGAGGAACAGAAAAAAGCCCGCAATTTCCAAAGGTAAATTCATAGAAAATAGCCAAAAAAACAAACACAGGAACAAACAACGCGCATGATCTCAACATCTCCCTACACACACCACAGAACGCAAAGCCAACATGCACTTACATAGGCTTACTTCATGCCATGCTCCCCACAGTACAAAACACAAAATCGAAGCAAAACATGCAAATGATAGATAGACTACTACACACAAGAATGTCAGCACAGGATCACAATGTCCTAAGTCACTTTGTTCATTGTTCACAGAAATCGAAGTTCTTGTCACAGACTTTCACTAAAATGCGACAATATCTGATCACACATCCGAAGAAAACACAGGAACAGATGTCCTGTAGAAACGGTCGCCACTAAGTATTGTATCAGCTTCTCCACGAAGGCAGGTAGACTCAAAAGCAAACAAGGGGACCGGAGGCGCCCTGTTGCCAAAAGGGGGCTTACCGAAACTTCACATTACGTGGTCAAACCTACCTGGGAGACAAGGCTACATTACGCCACAGGAGAGGGCACATAACGAAAGAAAACTCCTATCAGACCTGAAGACAGGGAGGGTACTTACCTATCAGTACCCTGCTTCAGCCAAGGACCATCGAAGACAGAACACACACTAGTCTAATACCACGAAGCATGCATGGAAGAAGCCCGAAAGAAGTGCCACAACGCAGAAAGTTGGCAAAAAGCAGAAGGCTAAAACAGGAAGGAAAAAGGCCCCCAAAAAGGGGGGAGACGCAGGAGAGGACATCCCACAGGAAAGCAGAACACAAAACGATATTTTAGTACCCTAACGCAACTAGGTCCCTAAAATGTACAAGTCTCAACGCAGCCTCGCACTAGTTAACATTGATCACGAAATTTAGATGAACTTAACTACCTTGATTTTTCTCTAATGATTTCTGTAACACTGGATCAAGATCTCAAAACTTTAACTTCATCTAACATTACTTTCTCACATACACATGAAATAACACCTCGCGGACGGAAATGACGAAAGGCTGGGAACCTTAACAGCAATACCACAGTGATGGTAAACTACCTACTTCTTAATAAAAACCCTTGACACAAGGAAATATCTGGTAAAATATAATTTATATTTACTTAAAAATGACAAACACAATGCAAAAAGGCTGATTGCTGAATTCTTTTGGGAAAAAAGTTTCTAAAGAGAATCTTTAGTACATCAAAACGAGTTTTAAAGATGCTGTTAATTTCAGATAACAAATGGTAAATTGATTATTTACAGAAGTGCTCTGTCTAAGAGCAAAGACAAGATCTCACACATTTTTTTTAATGTTTAGGTTAATTTTACTTTCCAAATGTGATAGACATTCTACACTTTAGCAAAATTTTCACAATCACTGAATCGTAACATTTCTTTCTACGAAAAGGATTTATTTACAAATATAGTGACTGGGCAGAAATTTACTTTAATATTTCAAAATCATTGTTAACATTTCGTATGTATTTCCAATTTTTAAACTTAACATAACCTAACCTCCGTTCTGACAATGCAAATATGATATACTATAGCTAGGTAAGGTGTAAAGATTCAGGACGAATTTCCATGAGCGAACTGGATTACGGTTTGGAAAAGCAACGAAGGAACTTTGAACTTTTCTGGTTACCGAAATAAAACATTGCGAATCCTTTAATCTTACGTTTAACTAAAACGGACATATTGTAGAAATTGCGTGCAATTTAAAACATAAGAGTTCCGAAAGAAGCAAACAAAATGCTGAGTGCAAAAAGAACGTGTATTTGAAAGGTAACTTCAACTACAGTGCAAGGTATAATATTCAACGCATACGAACCAAACTTTTACGTGCTGAAATTTCGCTATCTAAATGCAGGTGTAACAGATTTGACTTTCTGAGAGAAAGATAAATTTTAAGACATTAACCAAACATACCTGATAATAAACCTACTCCCGGCGCTTGCCAAATTAAGCGGACATATCCACTTCACACATGCTTCCACCAAAACCACAAATCACTAACAAGCTGAAGGTGCACTAAAACACTTTTTTTCACGCACACTGATGAAAAAGGAGCTTAGAATCACAACTGATATACTTTTAGTTTTATTTTAAAAACAAGAAAAACCATTGCACACCACATATATCACAGAAATCACCTCACACACTGATGAGTCACACAAATGCCTCGCATTGCACACTTCCAGGGGCATCCATTATGGACGATGAAAAACGCCAACTGTAGAATTCAATACTCAGCTTCTATAATGAAGAATATGTAGGAAACAGCTACCCAAAATTTATATCTTTGATCAGAAGTGGCTGCTATTGAATTGTAACGTCCTGTATGTTCGTTCCATGTAAATTAACTTTTTACGCCTCCCCTGATTTGTATTATATCGAATTACCCTTTTGGCTACTCATTTATACGCTATGGATTCAAGAAACAGAAATTTTGCGTTTATTCTATACAACAATAAGAACTTTCATTCAAATAAGATTAAAAGAAATAACAACAAATTATCGCTATGGACTCGGAAAACTGTAAATCTGCGTTTATTTTAAGAATGAACAAACTTAATACGTGCGTGTATGTAAAGCTACTTAATCTGGAAAGCTACTTAATCTGAACCTTGAAATTCATTATGTATGTGTGTGTATGGTAAGTAAAGATTTAAGGTATGTCACGTGACGCTGCGACGTCACTCAACCAGTGGTGTATAAGTAGGGCCAGGACGACTCGAAATCAGTTCATTCTGGCCTGCGGGCCAGACAACATCAAACTCTCTGCTTGGTGTTTCCTTCCTCGGATAGTAGTCCACTAATAAATTCTAATTATTTTAAAGCTCCTTTCAATATTCTTTATTAGGCTTGCGTTATTACCTTTCTTTATCATTATATGCTTTATTCATCTTTATTGCCATTCCCTTTATTACCTTATTCTCCAACTCCAGAACGCCTTCAGACAGGCGGGCCGGAGTTCCCATTTACCTTGTCCTGTGATTGCACGCCTTCAGATAGGCGGGCAGTTACAATTGCTGCTGAACGACTTCAGACAGGCGGCCAGTGGTACACAACCTATCTTTAGTCACGGCACGCTTTCAGACAGGCAACCGGAAGACCCATCCTAAAGGCCACCGAACGACTTCAGACAGGCGGGCGGTTGTTTTCCTTGCTTCTTCACGCCTTCAGACAGGCAAGAAGGGGTCCTCAACCTTCCTTAGTATATTGTACGTCTTCAGACAGGCGGACGTATACTACTGCTCCAGGTTCTCAAGCGCTTCAGACAGGCATAAGGGAGCTTTCAACCCATCCTAACGACGATCGCATGACTTCAGACAGGCGGTCGGTCGTTTACTTTGCTATTGTACGACTTCAGACAGGCGGACAAAAGAAATTATCCATCCTTGACATATTGCACGACTTCAGACAGGCGGGCGTATGCTACTCATTCTTTTTTCTTAGCGTCTTTTCCGTATGTTTTCTTATGTATTACTAATATAGAATTGCCTTTCAGCTTTGAATTAGCGTTCGGTAATCCCACACCCAGAAGCCGTGGCAGAATGTTGTAATTATTATATTCGGTATATTTACTCCTGGAAGATAGATACCCTCTCTGGGACATTACATAATTAATAAGCTTTTAAATACGGAGCTGCTTATAAATTTACTTTTTATATAATTTTCGGAGGCAGCATATTTTTATGCAACTTTTCCTCGCCGACAGCCATAGCAGAACTACTGACTGGCCAGAGCCAATGAGAGAAGAGGATCGAATCAGAAAACAAGGAGCGGAAGGGGGTGTGGCTTAGCCAACTAAATTCTCAACGTAATAAAACAATATTCATATCTTTCTATTTGTTTTTGAAGATTTTAAACGAAAGAAGAATTGTTGAGGAAATAAGGCAATAAAATATGCAAAGAATTATTAAGTAATAAAATGAGGAAACAATAAAAATAAAATCCCGCCAATACAACAATGAAAGAGAAGATCTGAATGACTCTGCTTCATTGCCATGTGGACAAATAAAACACTTTGAAGAAAGCCGGAGACGAAAAGTATCGCCGACAAAGCACAAGAAAAGAAAGAGAAAAAGAAGACACACACACAAAAAGGGGAGAGGGTAAGATATGTTGCAACCAACTGAAAATGGGTCGTTATATACGCACGAATAAGACGATTTTCCGTATGAGTACAGATGATAAACGCTATCATTGGGATCTAAAAGGGCAATAGCGGACTCTTTTAATGATAAAAAAGTATAACAAACGTTCGTTGAAATATATGTGATTTAATCCTGTTTGTTATTCCACCACTCGTTTTTTAAATAAAATCCTTCCGCACAGGAAATCTGTTTGATCTATCGACTAACCTCTCTAAATATTGCCCAACCTCCCTCAAGGCTTTCGGCTAGCTACGGGCCTGGTACATAGCTGGAACAGTGTTGAAAGATGATGGGTATAGTTAAAAAATGGTTGTTTCACATGACTGAATAATCTTTGTAAAATTGTTACGTCGAAAATTAATTGCTATTGCGTTGAGGAAGCCAAATTTTTTTGTTTGATTAGTTCTTTGCAGCTTTCGAACCTTTAATATTTAATCAACTTTGATATGCAGTTGGAAAATGGGTGAGCAAAGTGGACACTGACAGCGTTGAATCAATCGTTTCTCAACCACGCACGAAGAAGTATCAACGTTGCTCCAACTATTTTGCGCTACTAGACTGTTTACCCAGAGCAGCTAAAATCATAAAATACGAAGGGTACTGAATAAATAAAAAGATGTAAAATGGCATGGAGCTCGTTTCTAAGAATAAAGTCTATCTTCAAAAGCGAGCTACTAATGTGTCTCAAGCGTATAGTCGATAATCAATATGTCTTACCTGTGATAATGTACGGCTGTGAAATGTGGACATTGAATGAACAATCGGCGCAAAGATTAAGATTTGTGCAAGGAGTAATGGAGAGATGCATGTTACAATAAGTATCATGGGAGGGACAGGAAGACAAATACATGTATTTGTTCGGATACAAAGGTAGAAGGTGTAATCAAGACTGTGAAGAAGGTGAAATGGAGATGGGACGATAACATAGCTAGGCGAACATATAGAAGATGGAGAACAATTGTTGTACATTGGTTTCCCAGAGAAAATAAGACGTAGAAAGCGTCCAAATGCAAGGTGGGTAGATGAAATCAAGCGTTTTTCAGGAGCTGCATGGATGATGATAGTAGCTGACCGAGATCTGCGCAAAGCTGGGGAAAAACCTTCATTAATCCAATAGTGGATAGAAAATGTTTGAATATGATAATGAATATTATATCATATTCAGCAGTTTTTTTATCCACTACTTGTTATGAAGGAAATACCATCATAACTAATTACAGTGTAATAAAATATTTTTCAAATAACTATATTAATTATATTTCATTGTATATGTATGTGTGTGTGTATGAGTCTGTGAGTGAAAATCCTTGCGCAAGGAAATAGTATATTATAGGAAATTGTATGTTTAATCTTATTGTAATTGTGATATAGCTGTATCTAGTTTCTTGTTGCATTCTTTTTTTTTAAGTTCTTTACAGCGTCTCCAACCATGGGAAGATGAGAAGCGTGCTGTTACTATGATTCCTGGCTTGCTTTATCATCCAAAATCACGAGGCCCCTTTCTCTGTTTGAGTAGTTCAAACTGATTGGCTTTCAGGATTCGCGCGAGTCCTCATGAATAGGCTCCGTTGTTGTTGCTTTGCTATTTAAACAAGGAGGGTTCTATTGTGTTATCTCTTTCAATGCTCAACCCTTCCAGCAAGAGGTAGTTCGAGTAAGACGCGGCTGGAGTAGGCAGCAGTAACGTGTTCAGTGTAGCTTTTCAAAGTTAGTTTTTAAACAAATAGTTTTCAAGATAGTTCGTCACCGTATAACATATAGGAAGACAGAATGGAAACTAAACACCGAGAATACCGGTAATTAAATTAATCTTAACTAGAAAGAAACTGTTCACATTAGTAACTATTATTATATTATAAAATAAGAGTAAATAATTCAGTATTCAATCAGAACTTGAACATACTTTAAAGACTAAGCTCACATTTTTATAGGAGGAATTCTAAAATGGCTCTATAAAATATATACATATTAAAAGAAAAGAGATCATACTGATGGCGAATAATGTCTATCAGAAAAGAAATATAATAAATAGCTTCTGAATGCTAGAAGTTTGTTATAGAGGCATTGCAGAATACAATTTTTGTATCACTAGCTTAGGCACGAAACGTACTTAACTTCCTCAACGTATACAGATAATTTCTTAGCTAGAATTTCAGCACCGATATCGATTAACGGGAGGATTCACGGGACAGTTCCTTTAAATAAGGACAAGGACGCCTAAATAAATTAGTACGGGTTATCAATAAGGCATACTTCATGAGTTAATTCCGAATAGTTCTATAAAGTTAACAGGAATAATAGTAACCCGCAAGCAGTATACAGTCAACAACATATTATATTCAATTATATTAAATAAATATTATATTTTTTTATTCATGTGTATCTTTAAGTCTAAGAAAATTAAGAGCATATTCCGTAACGGTTTTTGATACCCTGACCTGAAATTCCCGACATTAATGGTAATTCTCTAAAATAATATATAAACGAAATGTGACATACTTCACAATTTTTTTTAGAGAATTAAACTTATTCTATGCATTAGTAAAGCAGAAAGTAAGTAATAGATATTTATTTTTCTGCTAAAATTTTTGTATGTTTTTCTCTCCATATATAATTCTTCTCGGGACCTATTCATACTTCTTGACGTATTGAGCGATTATTATATCCGACTGTTGACAAATAATTTAAAATCAGCAATAAGAGGAAGAGAGAGTAAAAACATACTGGATGAAGACCTCCCTTTTCATCCTCATATCTCGGTCTGCTGCTATTCTCATCCATGTACGTACTAAATCAAAAGAGAGGAGGAATTTTCTCTCTTTAAGAGCGGAAAAGGGTAACGCTCTTTTGTAGAGCGTAATTTTCAATCGAAAAGAGCGATTTCGAACAAAACGCTCTCGCTTTGGAAGAAAAATGTGCTTCTTCTAGATGGAATACCGATGAATTTCAATGCAATTTTTATCTTCAAACTTCAAAGAACTATTTCTCTTTGATTCTTGAAAAAGCGAGTTTCAAACTGGGAAAAGAGATTTCTCATCTCCTTAGAGTGGTTTATTTCTAATCTTGTTTGAGTGATTTACAATGTATAATGGATACTATAGTCAACTTTGTTCTCTGCCATTTGTTACTGCGAAGGTTACCGAAAAACTAAGCTATCCTATGAAATTTATAGTATTGTGTTTAGTTAAAAATGACAACAGAAAACTTGAACACTTTTCTGTGAGAAAAAATATACCAGAAGACGTCAGGAGTAAGATATGTACAATAAATTTTTGTTCTCAAGTACATAACGAGATGAAAGAAATCATTTCGAAGGCGTATTATCGCTGTTGGACGGCTAGGTGAGGGGTTTACGCGTTGGATAGCTAGCCGAAAGGTACCGGGTTCAACTCTCCGCGAGTTTAAGTTTTCTTTACTCTTTCTTATTCATAAATGCATTGCTTTTGTTTCTTAACATTTAAGAATAAATGTCCCATTTTGCATCTTTTCATATTTTCAATATTTTACTGCGTCGGTTTCGTGTTCAAAAGATGAAAACTTTATTTGAATACGTGGAAATTCACCCCCAAAATATGTGTACGTTCCCATCGAAATGGACTGCCATAGATCCCGTCTTTTTCGAGCGGAAATTTCTAATGTTTTCTCCGATGAAAATTCACTCTGCAAGAGTAGTCCCTCATTCCGGTCAAATCGAAATTAAATCTCGCTGTTTTTGTTTAGTGTGTAGCTCCAGAAAAACACTTGATTTCATCTGCCGATCTTGCATTTGGACGTCATCTCGGTCCTTTCTTTTCTCTGAGAATCTAATGTAGTACATTTGTCATCCAAATTCCATGTGTTCGTCTAGCTATGTCACTATCTCTACTTCATTTTCTTTGCAGTCTTGATTATATCTTCTATCTTTGTTTGTGCGCGAATCCATTAATTTGACTTCCTATTCCTCCTAGTTATTCCTAGCATTCACCCCCTTGATCGTTGATATATATATATATATATTGATGACTTCAAGAACTCCTACCTTGAAAGTCGTGGTACCATCCCGGCACTTGCCTGGTATGACTGAGGTAATCCTTACCTAAAGGGCAGCAAATGCTTGGAAAGTACCTTGGGGGCTTGTTACGTAGCTAATGGTAAGCATAGGTATCGGATAGATGCTAGGAATACGTAAATGATATACACTGGTCCAAAACCAAGAGGGGATTTTATTGACCCATACAGTTACAGGTCTTAACCAAGATATTCGGGCAACGAGACATCACCATCTCTAAAATACGCTAGCCAACGAACCATAGATCTCACTCACCTAAGAATCCAAAGAGGTCTGGCGGACGGCAGCGTGGCTTGAACCCTGGGCTCCTTCTAGGCAGCGGCAAGGCGGCAGCAGGTGACTTCAGGTACAGCTGGCTGGTTGTGCTCAAAAGTGACGCCCAATCATTACCTCAATGATTGGCTTTATCGTGGTATGGCCGGGTCCTGGCATGGACCGGCGACAGTTCACGTTTGCAGGCAGGTCGACGACCAGAGCGAAGACTGCTGTCGATTACCTCCCACTACGTCTGTCGATTAAAATCCAATGATGACCATG
>JAGDQP010003569.1:0-69672 GCA_022664845.1 Lepisma saccharinum
CATAACATTAATTCCCGTTGAGATATCGATGTGCCGACAATGATTGTTACCTGTTGGCAACTCATCCCATTTGGTCCTTTGGACCCATCTTTACTTGGAAGACTTTCTGGGAATCCCTTACTTCCTTTGGGGAATCCCTTGCGCCGTGCTTGTAGCATTTTCCAATATGCATTTTTGGATAGCCCGGGTGTGACTTCCTCTAATCTACTCTCAACCGCATAGTCTCAGATTTTTCGTCTTTGCAATAATCCGCTCTGAGGTTCATTTTCCCACGCTTTCGGCAGGCTGTAGCTCCGTAACACCTCGAAATCTCCCCAGTTGTCTCGACTTTTTTTCTTTATTTTTCCATGTACTATCACCTCCCGAAGTTTGTCTGTCCGTAACCTTACCACCCTGTATATATATATATATATATATATATATATATATATATATATATATATATATATATATATATATATATATATATATATATATATATATATATATATATATATACAAAAAGAATTGTGTCATATAAATACAATCTTATATCCTACAGGAAATGGTGTATAAAATATTATGTAATATTATTATGCTCCGTAAACAGTAACAACTAATAGTTTTTTTCAACGATAAAGACAGTATCCATGCTTAAATTAAGCACTGCATATAACCTTGAATTGTATGAGTTAGTACAGAAATTGTATAGCCTTTCCTATGTCTATCCTGACACCACAAATTATTCCACTGAAACATATAAATCATGTACGGATGAGTTTCCACTCATTTCTTTGAACCAAAGCGTAAATACAAACTGTTTTCTTTCGACTGAAAGCACCGAGCAATACCTCAAAAGCTATCGAATGCAGTTGACTAAGCATGAGGCTTCTTTACACATCACATTTATCGAAGAAATCGGCATTTAACATGAATTTAACCTCCCATCTTTCATGTACTAACAATGAAGAACAGTTTTTCACATATGAAGGCTTCATACAAGTAGAATACACACGACAGTAACATTAAGGAACATAACAATTGGAACGTAGGAATATCGCTCCTGGACCCATCTGCAAACCTACCAAAGTAAATTTGGATTATACACCACGGCGGCGGTCAGGCGACTACTTTCAGTCGATGGTTCTTTCCAGTAATAGCTACCAGAGCCACCGAACGTGGCTTCTAAAGCACGTGCTCTTAAGCAAAAACCCAATGATTTTAGCGTAGACGAAAATAGGTAAGCGGTGTAAGTCTACATGGTAACTAAAAAAGTTTTTGCCGTTACACAACAGTGATAAACAACGAACAATACAGTGGATAGTACGTATCTTTAGGTTTCGAAGTAAGCTCCATCAGCATCTAACACCTTTTGCCAACTTTCCTGCAGCTGCACAATAGCCTGGTGATAAAAGTCGGCGCTCTTCGAGGTAAAGAAGTCCGTGAGTGCGTTCCGCAGGTCTTCCTCATTGACGAAGGATCTCCCACGAAGATGGTTGTCGAGGGAATGAAACAGGTGGTAATCTGTTCGTGCAAGGTCCGGTGAATATGGTGCATGGCACAGTGACTCCCAGACAAGTTGCTAAAGGGTCTTCCGGGTCCTCTTTGCCACATGTGGCTTGGCAGTGTCGTGGAGAAACAGCACACCCTTGCGATTCACCAATGCCGGCTCCTTCCGCCGCAATGCACGCTGCACCCTTTGCAACTGTTGTGAGTAGAGGTCAGAAGTGACGGTCTGAACAGGTGGAAGGAGCTCGTAATGCACTACTTGGCGAGCGGAATAGGGTCACATAGCGACAGCCATGTCTGGTATGCTTGGGAGTGTCAAAGAGGACGAACTTTTCGTCACCAGTGAGCAAGCGACCAAATATGGGTGTGTTCAGGTGCCGAGTGAGCAAGGTCAATCAGGCTGTCACTCGTTCCTTGTTGGCTGCCGACAATGTGTGGTGTACCCACTTGCCTAACCTGTATGACTTCCCTATCCCATGCAGGTGTAGTCTGAGTATTTCAGCGGAAACATGGAACCTTTCTGCAAGTTCATCACACGTTAGACCACTGTCCTCCTCGATGGCTGCTTTTAGGGCCTCGTCATCCAACACATGTGGTCGTCCACTGCGAGGTTCATCAGCAAGGCTCGCATCTCCCGAACGGAATTTCTGGAATAAATGCCTGGCGGTGAGTTCGTTCATGGCATTCTCCGCAAGTGCCTGGCATGTGCGGTGACTTCATGCGGCAGCTGACAGGCCTACTTTAAATTCATACAACAAACACATGCGAACAAGCTGCTTCGATATCTCAATTTCTTTTTTACACTGGACAAGCTATGACTGCTATGTGTGATCACCGTGCCTGTATTATTGAAGGTCGATGGTCAGACTAACTTCCTACCGCTGGGCAGACACGTGCGTCATTTCGTTTCCTCTTTATGAGCGCATGATTAAGGGGCTTCAAAAACGGCAAAAAATTTTTGTCTACCTTGTATATTACTATTTAGTCTATGGTTGAAGTAGAATTGACAGATAAAGACCCTGAGAAACATATAGTTGAATGCATGCTTGTTGATGACCTCGTAGGAATAATTCCTGATACGGAAGAACAAGTAAAATCCTATATAGACAACCTACACAAGAATGCAAAACTTGAGTTCACACTTGAGCCGAACAAACTGGATAAATTTCATGAACGTTACAGTTGTGAAGAGACCAAACGTACGTATATTACCAACTTACCACATGGCACGAATTTTTATACACAGACTCGGCACATCCAACTACCCTAAAAAATAGAAACTCAGTGATTTGAAATCAGAGAATAGTTTAAAACGTGTTAAAATAACTTTTGGAACCAGTCAGCCAAAACGTCAAAAAGAGAACAAAATGTGAAAACAGTTCCATTTTCCCATCAGAATACTACCCAAAATATGAGAAGAAAGTGAACAAACTAATGCAGAACTTGCTACAAAGCCCACCGCTAATCCCATACAAGAGACCGAGGAACTTGAAACGGTACTTAACAGTCTACACACAATTCAACTGACGATAAACAAGATTTAACCAAGAAAGAACCCAAATAATGGAATTATGTTAACAGCATGCCAAAACACATAAGCAAAGGGAGAGAAATGACACTAACAAATGGTCAAGCCGTTTTATGGAGACCATACCCAAAAGATGAAATACAAGAGGTAAACCACTAGGTTAATCAATTTAAGGATGGTATTAAAACTTCAAATCAGCTGAGCTTCGTCAAAGAAACAGAGAGCAATAAGAAACTGAATCCCCAAAAAAGAAGCAGAAGTCACAATTAACATACCAAAGGTCAACCGGTAGAAAACTGGGTCAGAAGCAGAAAGATGATAGCAAAAATAAACACTGAAAACCAAACGAAATAATTGAAAAGAAAAAACAAATTCTAAAACTAATCAGTGAAACAAATGGACCCAAAATTAGAGTTTAAACCAATAAACCTTGAAATCGATCGACAGAAATCCACTAAGTACCATAGGAACTTACTTGGGAGAAGATAGGTATGTCCGACGTATTTTCTCTATACCATATTAATTTTCAACTTGTTATGAACATGTTTCTCTCTTAATCGGAAATGGCTACCTACACTAAATTATAGAAAAAGGCAGCCATTTCTGCAAAATAGCTGAAACATTTATGATACCGTAAAAGTAGTGTACTCTCAAGGGGATAAGGCGACGAGCTACCAACGACGACTGCGGAACGTATCAGCTTCGAAACCTACAGCAAGCGATCGGATAATTTACTGTTGGAAAATGTATACTATAAATCATGGTAAAAGCAACGGACAAAATGGAATTAAATGTGTGTGTACTATCAGATGGCAACCATGATCTGTTTTGGCCAACTAAACCCGTTTTTTTTTTTCATCGTCCGCTTGTTGATTTCAACTTGTTTCTTCTCAACCATTATTCAACGTCGAATAAACCGTTGAACAGCCGGACATTTTGTACATTTACAACTTTAAAATTACGTATCGGTCCTAACGTTCAATCCACGTATTTTCAACGTATGTGTGCTTCTAGGGTGAGTATACACCGACGTGCTACTACAGATTAGTACATTTTCCAGTCTTCGAGCTTAAATATAGTACAGCTTTGCTAGTCTGAAGTCCGATGTCTTATCCATTAAATTACGATGCCATTTATAATCCACACCTAATCACAATATTCGTATCTTTGAAACTATCCCCAGTAGCACACACACGTTGAAAATACGTGGATTAAACGTTAGTTCCGAAACGATATTTTAATGTTCTTAATGTACCGAAATGTCCGCCTATTCAACGGTTTATTCGACGTTTAATAATGGTTGAGAAAGAAACTAGTTGAAATCAAGAAGCGGACGATGAAGTTGGCCAGAACAGAGCATGGGTGCTGCCAAGTGTCTGCTGCAGGATTCGAAGCTGGAACATTGCGTACTCGTCGTTGGTAGGTCGACATGTTACTCCTGGACCACGAAATCACCTTGAAACTCACAACACTTTTACGGTATCTATATGAAAAGGCAGTCTTGTAAGCACCACAAATCCAGATGCGTCGTTTCACCTATTCTATCCTATTGTGTTACAGTAATGGTGTGAGTTTTTATTGTTTACGTAACCAACTTCAAGGATTCATGACAAATGAGTACTGTAAGCTTGGATGCTCTAATCAATTTTTCTTTCACCAATTCAAGTGCGTTAATATACTGTTGGTCATAAATTAAGGGATAATTAGTTGTATAAAGCTGCAAATGTGGTGAAATACTATCACGCTCAATTTCTGTGTGTTCTCTGTGTATCCTGACTGAGGTCATTTCCATGATTTTTTCTCAGTCACACCAGGCAAGTGCTGGGATGGTGTCTTCAACTTTGGTCCCAGCGAACATCTCCATCCTTTTCTCTCCAGTATCTCGGTCCCACTCTTAGATGCCTAAAGGCCATAAATAAAATTCAAATTCAGTTCAATTTCTGTGCGGGTGGAGACGGGTTCAATTCCGCAGGGGTCGATTCGGAGTTGTTCACTAGAAAGTTGTAGGTCCCGTCCTTAGGAACTCGCAAGTTCTTTTAGGACATTAAAATACTTTAATTAGTCAGTGTGGAAATACTATAAACAATCAAGAAAATATTACGGATACACAAATGAGGAATGCATTCCGAAGGGCATGCGAAGCAGCTGCTACAGTGCTGTTGTACGTTTTAGCGTACTCAGGCCTGAGTCCCTGAACAAGAAACCACTGAACTATTGTGTCAGAGTGCTTTTCAAGGATAAAATCGAATATAGTAATAATACAGCACTTAACCTATGAATTGCAGTGGCGTAACATCGAGAAATTAGGAGATGGAAAAATAGAGGCAGAATGGCATGGCTATGTCCAATGTCCGTTCCTCAGTGATCATCAGGCTGTGGAACACGTAGCAGACAACACAAAATATCTCGTGGAGGTACAGTAACGCGCGTATAATATTGGCGATTATGTCTGATGTATCCGGTAACGAAAGAAACAGAACATCAACTCAACCGCGTACAGCGTTGTTGCTGCCAGACGCTTCGTAGACGACTACACGAAAGTGGATTATTTGCCAGAACAATGTTGTCTGTACTGTTTATCCAACAGCACAGATGAATGCGTTAACAGTGGTAAAGAGCGCCCGTGAATTGCAGTCATAAGCAGTGTCAATCAGTGCTTTCCACTGATAGGTCCTAATTTTCTCTGGTGAGTGATCCACTATGAAGACTGGTTATGACGGTTTATTTCTGGACCTAGCTTGTATCGTTCCACCACATCCGTCACTTCCCGAGTCGATCTAGGGCAACAAACTGTAGGTTTCTAAGACAACCACCCCAATTCTCTTAATATATAAAATATTCACTATAATCGAGAACGTGATCCTCAATGTCTGTATTCTAAGTTCTCAGACAGTCACATCTCAAGGAGTAAACGTCTTACGAATAACGTAATCTTCTACGAAAGAGATTCTATGAGTCAATCGGTCCTCTATAATCTCGAATACGTTGACTGTGAAGGAAAATATACTCTACCAGATGAAATGTCTCCGATGAAAGATACCAATCTCAACGGGAACTCTTTCACTCTTCTAGCATCCCGGAACATCTAGCCTAGAGGTTTCTGGGGCATTGTTACACACACATACATTGAATCGAAGAATTAATGTGCAGTCTTCCTATAGAGCAATAGCTTGGACTGTCATATGGTCTCGTAAGAAGCAGGGACATGTTACCATTCATCCAACATCGTTCTAGAAAGATAATGAAAGTGCTGATGTGTTTGTTTGGGTGGCATATCTCTTGGAAGACGCACGGAACTCTATCAAAATACGTTTATAATAAACTATGAATCAGGTCCGTAGCCAGGGGTTTCGAAAGAGTGGGGGGACACAAGTGGTCTCTTCAGCTCTTGTTGTATAGCTGGCTTAGGGAAACGACTACAATCTGAGGCGTAGTTACTAGATCCGTAGCTAAAACTTTGAAATGATTGGGGGACCTGTAGTGGAAGTAACCAAGAATCGAACGAACTAAACGTTCAAGTAGGGCTAAACAAAATTAAAACATTGTAATTTGTAAATAACATTCTACCGAGTTTCGTCCAAGGAACATTTTCTTTTATGTAAAGTGGAGGCTTTTGTAAAGCTATTTTCGATAAAGGTTTTTTAAAAAAAGAATTGTGCATGTTTACTGATTAGTTTTTTCACATGTGCCTATTCAAGGTCGACGAAGGAATAAGTAAACAAGCTCCTGCACGCTGATATGATAATTCCAAAATTCACCTTTACTATGTGCTTTAAACCATTCTAACAATGGATGGATAGTTGGAAATCAGGAAATACGGAATACCGAAGGAAAAATTGAGATCAAAGGAAAAGTTTGCTAATAGTGGCATATTTTACAGTGTAATTTGCAGATGTCGTTTGTTTCTAGCCGTTCGATTCCGAATAACTTTGCTAATAAAGTCATATCTTACAATGTAATTTGCAGACGTTGCTTGTTTCAAGCTATTCGATTCCAAATATATTCAGCATTTACATTAACATCATTATTCATAACTAAAATGTACTAGACAATCTAATCTCTTTTCTGTTATTGAAGGAGCAGGATGCACCTTAAACTTGAGAAAGAACGCTCAAGTGTACAGGTTGTACTGGAGGAATGTTACGAGAATTTGAAACAACACAGTAAACATTAGGACACAGTTCCTTTGAGCAGACTATTAGTCTCAACAGCAGTTCGAGGGCACTCCTCTAGAGAAAGTTTCTTTCACTTTCGCCACATTTCAAATTCGGCCCTAACAATACTCTTGCAAATTATCGCTATAATTGAAAATCTGTACCTTAATCTATAATTTGTGCTTGGCACGAGAGAATACAACTTAAGGCATTCCACTTGATTTTGTCAAACTATCGCTGACAAGTTTATCAATATATGTTAGCGTCGACACTGAGCATCGAAAATAATCTTCGACGGTTTCAGGTAGATAACTTTCTCGCCTTCAATAAATTACATTTAAAGCTGTCACTGATTTCACAATTTGGATTTATGTATAGTTCAATGTCAGGATCGGACAGATGATTAACGAGCGACATACTAATACTCGTGCCCATTGGACCCACCGCACTATTGTCATATTCTCGATTCAAATCAGTCGACTCTGTTGACCATAATTGAGTTTTATATGTGCGCAAAGTACATGTCTCATTATCTAAAACTTCTATAAGTGACTCTCGCAGATTTTTTAAAAGAAAATATCCAAGGCATCCTGAGCAAATGTTTTGTTTACTTAGTCTGTCTTTAAAGACATCTGATGATTTATCAGTCCTCTATTCTCACGAAAACAAGACATGACAGTTCTTTTCGCAAGCCGAAAATTGACTATGGTTATTTTTGTTCACTCTACTTTTCTCGCTTCTAGTGTACAAGTCTGAAATCTTGAATCTGAACCATGACAGCTCACCTATATAACAATGACATCTTTGGGATTGTCATGTTAGACCTTATGCACATGCAAGTGCTTCATTTTGCAAGAGGATAATACCCGTCCCCACAGAGAAGTCTAGTTAGCCGGTATTTGAAGGAACGCCATATCCGAGGACTGTCTAGGCCAGCAACAAGTAACACTTGTGTCTTTGGTACATACGAGCACCTTGGGATGTATATTGTATAGGCGGTGAGCGTGGGTCTGATTACCTTACTTCACTTCGTACCGTAGGTTGGTTGAGAATATGTGGAGCGCTATCTCCACATTTCCCATACGCCGAACACGGTGCGTGTACATCGCACATGAGATACCTTTATTCATTGCAAAAACGTAGTCACAACAACATTAGATTGCCAGCCGTTTTTTCAATAACTGAGCAAAATTAATTGACCAATTTTTTTCAGTGTTTCTTCCTTGTTGGAGAAAAGGGTTTTAAAGTGCTTTTATGCTTGTAGGTACGTAGGAGTTATTGGTTATCCATTAGATCGTTCCTAATTACACTTAGCAATTCACTGTTTTGGCAACTGCAAGAAGAGAATTTAATTCAGTTTAAAAACTTTTTTAACTTTAACCTTCTTACTTAATTACAAATTATAATTTTGTACCCTGTGTGTGAAGTGTTTGTATCCTCAAAACTATAGAAGGAAAACAACAATAAGAAAAAAAGGATAGAAGGAGGGGCAGCGAGGTGATGGAGAATGATGCCTGAATTTCATTCAGTCAATTATCTGATACATATCATTGTACCTAAATTAAGTGTCAAGTTTTGTCTTATTAGCGTCAATTGTGATTTACATTGTTAAACTGTAACCGAGAAGGAAAGCCGTCCACCAGATAAGAATCAACTGATTCTTCTTGATTGTTTCCGTCGACTTAAATGGGGAAAGAAAGAAGCGGAAAGTAGCAAGAAACAAGGTAAAAATAGGTGATTAAAAAACTGTGTGCGAGTAAGTTAAGTGAGACAATAGCCCTCACACATTCACAAGAAATAATAAACCGTCTCGATTCGTGGTTTTTAAAATGTAACACCTGCTTGTCTTCTCCTACCTAGGCTTCTTTGTCTCAGCCTTTTTTAAAAGAAACAATTAACAAACCACCGTTTTATGTACAACAAACAAAATACCAAAGTGAAGAAGTGACGTTAGCAGTTGCAACCTAAAATCCGTTTCTTTTTCTGGAAGAAGAAAAATGGGAGAGAAGGAAAAAAAAGAAAAGGAAGAGATGAAACGCAGGTTAATCATATTCATTTGTTTCAAACGTGACATCTATTTACATTTTTTACACCAGCTGCGCGAAACAAGAGTATTTGAAGAAGATTGGGTCTGCGCTGAAGACTAGATCAGAAATCTATAAAACAGGTGCTTTTCCCATAGTTGTTTCATTATCTCGACTTTCCGTGCAAAATTGCAGATTAAATCTACCAGAGGAACTGATGCCGACAATTGTTACCAAATGATATGAAGCGGAAGTAGTTTGAGATCTCCTAATTATCAAGTACACTATTTTTCCTGTCGGCCAGCTTGTTTAAAAATAAGATTACAATGTTCATATTTCGGCGGAACTGACAATTATAGTCTAAGTCCGTCACACGTCTGAGGGATGAGGTTCCTCGGCGACCCCAATATCTTGGGAAAGGGTATAGGTAAAGTGGCTACCAGAGATAATGTAGTCTGTTATTTGCTTGCTGTGAAAAACTTCAGTTAGGATATTGTACGGCTTGAGTCGAACTTAACTATCCTTCCCAGTACTATGTTCGTGACTTCGATTTCCAGCTTGCTGACAAGGGTGATATGAAGGTAGGATCAAGCAGCCTCGTTGACTCCTTCGAACGCTGATGGGGAAGAGTGGACATTTACTGCTTTATTTCACCATGGCTCCACCACATCCTAAAAATAAGTCGCCTTCACCGAAAGTCAAGAATAATAATAAGAGAGAGAATGAAGAGAAAGTCATTAATGTAAATAAGAAGGCGCATGCAGCTAATGAATCAACCAGTGACAAGGAAGAGAAAATAGTAGTAGAGGAATAGACAAGTATCGTACCGAATACCACGCGATATTTTGTAATTAAAGTAAAGAACGAAGCAGAAAGTCCAAGTGGTCTGAATAGGTTATCCCCTTTCAGTATTCAAAAGCAACTTGTTCATGTTGCATGCAAGCTTAAACATGTTTAAAAGCTTCGCAAGAGCACCTTGCTAGTGGAGACGTCTAATGATAGAAAAAAAAAAAAAAAAAAAAAACAATCTCCTGAAAATGAAGCCGTAAGGAGGTGCATTTGAAGATCAAGTTGAACAACACCGTCAATTGAACTTTAGTCATGGCGTAATATCTTGTTGGGACTTCAAAGAAATGCCTGAAGAGGAGATTAAGAATGAACTCGCCAGCCAAAGCGTAGTTAATGTTAAACGCATTAAAACCAGAAAGAATGGCGAAGTTCAACCCATGGGATCTCTAATTTGGATTCGCCATGCCACAACTTCCTAAGGACGTGAAGGATGCTTTCTATTGCTTGCCTGTCCGTTCTTATATACCCAGTCCGCTCCGCTGTTTTAAATGTCAACACTATGGACACCCCAGAACGTCCTGTAACGTGACCTCTGCTGTATGTGCAATTTACGGAACCAGTAGCCATATAGTGCGAATCCTTGCATCTCACTAAAGCCCAAGTGTGTTACTTGCAAGGGTGAGCTTACGACCTGGTTGCGTGACTGTCCCATTTTTAAGGAAGAAAAATGAATTCGAGAGCTGATGGTATTAGAGAAAATATCTGCCGGTGATACAAAACGTCGATTAAGAGAGTCTCAGAGCACCCTCCCATCTGGTGCGTTTTCACAAGTAGTAGCAAGAACACAAGCTAAAACTTTCTCGGTTAGCACACATATAGTTAATGTGTCAACAAAAACAGAGTCTCATGTATCGATAGACCCTTTGAAGCCTCCTAGAGGCTCAGAGACTGATCGTGATATGCCGACGCAGGTTGCAGAGTTCTAGAACTCCACGGGATAAGACTACTTTTAGTCCCAATAAAGTTTAAAAAAAAACTTGCACGAGCTTCGCCTCTCACGATAAGCATTAAGCGTCCCAAGTAACAACATGCTTCGTTGGGCCTATGTCGGCAACGTTGGTTTTAGTGGGTTCGATTTCCAACGAATGTCCAACCACAAAAGCATCACATTAGCCAATAGTAGGCTCAATGTCAATAAAACTAACAAAATGCCAACGTAAGAAAAAAGGTATGCAAGTTGGTAACATTTTAGGGGAACAGTGGCTGTACGTGTCTCCAAAAACTAGCGGTTCACTAACTTTAAATACATCCTTCTAAAGAAGAAAAGCATTAGTATGTTTTGAAAATTTTAACAGAACTAACTAAAAACAGTTGCAATTGAAGACCTGAATTGCAAAACATCCCAAGTCCATCCAAGCTCCCGTGCTTCTTTGAATGGAATGTTTTCTGACCTGACGAATTACTAAGTTGTTTATTAATACTGAAACACGTGGGCAAGTATATTTTTTTTTTAGTTTCACCTAAAAGCTGCTTAGATGGACTTAGGATATTATGCGATTCAGGACTTTAATTGTGTTAGAGAATCTTTATGCATTATTTAAGCTATTAGTTTTAAAAAAAAATATGTACACATGATCTTCATGCCGCTTAATTAGAACGACATAGAGGCTTCTCCTGATTTTCTAACAGAAGGTGTTTCTTTGTACAGGAATTCAGCCATCTTTCCTTCATTGTACAAAATTGGTAAATTTATTTCTATTGTAAATTTGAACCTTAAATATCCTTAAAAAAAAAACCTTACCTCAACTCGTTGGACGTTACATTTTTCTCCTGATGTTATTAATGAAAAATAGTTTTGTTCAAGAAATTCCACAGAGCGATTACTGTTTCCTACAAAACATGCATGCCTATTCTATATGCCCGGCATATTTTCTTGCGCTTCTTCACTCTGCTTTATTCATCAACACACAACAGCTATCCTGACTGAGGTTTCTCCTCAGCCACACCAGACAAATACTGTGATGGTACCTTAAACTTAGGCCCTGGCCGACACCTTCCTGCATCTTTTCCCCTCCTCTATCCCGGCCTGAGCCTCAGATTTCAAAAGACCATAAATAATATTCAAATTCAAATTCCTTACTAAGATCAACACCGTTTGTTGTATTGATTTAACACAAGAAAAAAAGCGGTGGTCACCCTTCGACACCGAAAATGTTGAATTAACACAGCCATTTTTGCAGTGTAGTGCTTATAAAGATTCATAAACTAAAATTATCGCTGGTATACCTTGTGAAAATTCTTATCTTACATGACTGGATGTAAGTAACCGGGTATTTAATGTCAACAAATATACGCAGTAAATCCGCCAGACTTTCCCCCCCCCCCTGCGAGGGGGGTTATGCCCCAAAGCCTCTGTAACACCCTCAACTTTAAAATTTTTGCTGTGAAAAATCGATATAAACCGTAGACAACTTCACTTACACCCTTCCAATTTTGACTTTCCTCCCCCTCCCCAAACTGAAAATCCTGACGGAAAACCTGTTTACGGAATTCTAAAAGAGCGTTTACAGATTATATAATGTCTTTTGAAAAGGCAGAAGATTTTTTTGTCAAGATACCCCCATTCTAAACAAACAAAAATATTTCTGGAACTGCTTCTATTTGTGTTTCTAGCACAGTTCCGAAACCTGTCTTTATGACTATTTCTACAGGAAGCAACTGCACAGTACATGCCCGTATATTATTTTCCACTGTCTCTTTAAAATAATTTCACTCTGCTTTACTCAACAACACACAAGGTGCATGCCTATTATATATACTAAAGAAAAGAAAAATATTTTACATATATTTCTTAAGTTAAGATATGGACGAATTTTTTTTCCTCTCTTTACCTGTGTCCATTTGATTTCCATTGTGCTTCGCGCGACCTATATTAACTCTACCGTTTGCTCCGAAGATATCCGAACGACAAACCGAAGTAGTTGTGCTTGCCTGAGCTACCAAGCCATGCATCGAGAAATTACTTTCCCCTTTGCCCTTCCAGCACCAAAGAGACCATTCCGTCCCCTTCCCCGCCTCTCTTCGCCGCCCCAAAGAAGTCTGTGCAGCTGCATGCAGCAGGTTCATTTTTGAAACCAGCCAAAAGCTTCGAAACGGGAAAACAACCACAGATTTATACACTGTTGAAGACGTTCCATAGACTAAAAAGAAAGTAACCATTTATCACCTTCCATTGGACAGCACTTCTATAAAGTAACAATCTTTACATGAATATATATATATATATATATATATATATATATATATATTAGTGAATTAATTTTATTATTACTGCTCTGAAATACCTAACGGTTCAGTGAACTATTGAACCCAAGAGACAGACCGCTACTGGAGCCAACGTAAAACCAACCGTAAAACCCAGTAGTTGGCCCAATGTCAAGAAAACTAACAAGAGGCCAACGTAAGATAAAAATATGCCTGGTTGGTAACATTTTAGGGGTTGATATAACGTAAAGTCAACCATAAAACGCAATAAATAGCCCAATGTCAAGAAAACTAACAAAAGGCCAACGCGATACGCAATGCAAACCATAAACAATACGTTAAAATATGCATTGGCCCAATGCTTGTTTCAATAACAAAGAAAACAACACACAGGTGTGCTTTTTTCGCTCCCTGCAGTTGAGGAGGAAAATGGAGGAGGAGGAGATCGTTGGTTTATCGACCTGAATCCGCACTTGGGCCGACCAATTTTATTATTTTTTCAACCATACGCGTGAGAGAGAGAGTGTGTGTGTTGGATAGATGATTTTTGTTGCTGTATTTCGCATACTATACAAATTCCTGAATCGATTTTATTGTCAGCTTGAACGAGAAAGTATCTTCTCCAAGGAACATCAATGCTTTAATATAACATTTGCTTCAAAATCAAATAAGAAATTTGTTTCTTATATGAAAAACAGAAAAAAAAATTAAAAAAGTAACTGGATATAGCTTGTGCAAACAAGCTTCTCAATTGTTTTCGTACCATAATAGGCATGAAAAAACATTTCCCACTTGGAAGACAAGCATAGACACTTGGAAGAGTGGTTAAGGCCTCAAACTTGTAAATCTCGTCGCACTCAAGAACTTTTCACCCAAGGAACGTGTAACACCGAAGATAATACACAAAGGCCAACTGAATATGGATCAGCACTGCGTGTAATATACCTTCGAGAAAATAAGTCTCATTTCTAGTCGGGTATTTTGCTTGTCGGATGGTCGTGGAATTGTTGGCATTTCGTTGGCAATTTGCAAAGGGTCTCGGTTGGTACATCGTCGAACCGTTGGTGGCACGTTCTGTTGGCCTACTGTTGGGTTATTGTCGTTGCCAACATTATTCCAGCGTTAGGACAAGTCCACATTGAAATTACCATGTAGTTGATCCTACGTTGGGCATCACCGTTCAGGCCAGCGTTATGGTCATTATATTTCTCTATATTTCTCCTTTCTTCTCTCTCTAACATTGTAACAGTAGTACAGACATTATACTCTGAAATTTCAAGTTACTTTTAAGCTAAAATATCAATACAGTCTTCAATATATCTTATTCTTGTGAGAAACACAAAGCTATAGTATATTTCTTTGAATGCTGGATTGAGAAACTGAGGAAGATTCTCAAGATTTAATTTGTGACTGATAGTATGAACATTTTAGATACAAGGTTCAGTTTATTGATACAAGGTTCAGTTATTACTATTCACCCACCTGACAAGAAGAACGTATAAAGTCTCTGTCACCGATTTTGTTCAAATTGTGTCATCGTGTAGTTTGACAAAAACGCGAGCTATATGTAGCCGTTTTGAAAAGATAGAGTTGAACAATTTTCTTGCTTCAAATGCGTGGTTTGATATACGGAATTGAGAAAAATTCGTAAAAGTACAAGAAAATGTGCATTATGGAAACTTGAAGAGAATTGTTGGAAATCCCATAGCACGTGCATATCAAATCATGTCATGTAAAACAAAAAGAAGTACACATTCTCCATGCGATTGAATCTGTCTTCTTTTATGGACAAGTGAAATATTAATCGTTTAGAAAATTGCTCATATTTACTTGAAGATAGAGAAGATAATTTATTCTTGAGAACATTGCGTTAATTGATTCTGTCACTCACCATCACTAACATCCCCAATATTTTCTGCATGCATATCACTGTGCGTGGTATTAACTATCAAGTAAGTGGGGGGGGGGGGTTAGTTTTTTCGACTGATAATTTGAAAACACCCTAAACAAGGCGGCAGCTTTTATACTCTACTCAGGGTAAAAGTATCATCTAGCATTATGCATAAATTTTTCCGATGAATAATATCGCCTTTGTAACATGAAAACAAATAATAAGCACTACTCATAGAAGTAACGAAAATAAAAATAACCTTTTAGTAGGTTAGAACACGCAACTAGCTTAATGTTAGCTAGTCACTCTATGCTACAGCGGCTCATAAACAAATTACACTTCGCACAATGCTATGGAGCAAGATAATCTTTTCACTCTATTTTCTCTGAAACGACGTCATATGGAGTGCCAACAATTTGACAAGATTATTTACTTCCTGGTAATTACATGGTGACACAATTTGAACCAACTCGCTGAGGACAAGTCTTGCACAACTTCTAAAATGAGACGGGTCAAGCTGCTCTAAAGAAAACACTGTCTGTCCGCAAGGGTAAAACCGTAACAATAGCTACAATAACAAAACAACAGTAATAAGTACTACTTGAACCAAAATGATGCTTAATATACTTTCATTCAAATTATATAATTTCCTTTTAATCACCTGTTGTCAGAAGCTTGATACGAGGTATCGTATAAGTTTGATACGAGGCTTATTACTGAAAAAAGTACACCTCTTTTCAGTAACAAGCTTATTGTATTCTGGTTCTATATTAGTGGTAGATATCTTCAAAATATCTTTCACATCGTCATTAGTGAGACAACGTTGATTGCTTGTTTTTATCCATATTTATAATAGATAATGTTTGTTTACATATATATAAGTAACTACCAAAAATGCTGAATGCTTTCACGACGACTTCTATAAGATCCTTGCACTTTTCACTGTAGCGACTTCTATGGAACTCCCGCAGACTGCTTTCTCGGTGCTTATTCTTTTAGTCAGTAGAACAAGATTAGTGATGTTCAACTGCAGTTGGAGTGGCAAGTCTTCAGGTTCTACTGAAAAGGGATTTTCAAGCATCTTTCATTTGAATGTCTTCGTCTTGAGACAAGGTAATTCTTCCAACAGATTATCGATCTTCTTATGTATTTCTCCTAGTTCGGTATGCTTGTTCTGCACGATATATTGTGGACAGGTGCAAAAATGACACATTTCAGCTTTCAGTAGCTGACTTGTAAATAGCTTCAGTTTCATTTTGAAAGTTTTCACTGCTGTAAATATTTGGAATAAGAGCTTATCTTTTTCCTAAAGTTGAGTGTTAAAGTTATTTAGATGAGTTGTAAAGTCACAAAAGAAGGAAATGTCATGATTCCAAGACCCATCTTTAAGCTCGAGAAATTCTCTTCATTCTCGTTCTAGAAATTTGGAGACCTCCTCTTTTAAAGCAACAAAACATTCAAGCATTCGTCCTCGACTTGTCCACTTCACTTCCGTATATTCAAGTTGGTTGCTGCACTAAGATTGGACTACAAAATGGAGACTAAAACTAAATGCAGACAAAACTACAGTGGTTCACTTCACCAAAAGAAGAGCAGCACCTCCACAAACACCATCAATTTTTGGAACTCCACTCCCATACAGTCCCAGTGCCACATATCTTGGCGTAGAACTTGACAGAATACTAACCTTCAAACAGCACATCATGAACATAGCTGCTAAAGTCACGCAACGTACTAGTTCTCTATACCCTCTACTCAAAAACGATAACGGCCTTTCACTGAAAGCTCGTCTTCATGTATGCATGATGATGATCAGATCCAAATTAATATACACAGCACCAGTTTGGAACCATGCTGCCAAATCGCATCACCTACAGCTACAAAGAGTACAAAACAAGGCAGCCAGATTTATCACAGGACATTCACGTGATACTAGTATAACACAGCTTCACGAAGATCTGGAAATTCCCATGCTAAAAGATGTACTAGATACTCACTGCAGATTATTCTGGCATCGTATGTCTCAATCTCCATATCAAATCCTCCAAAACCTTGGAAAAGCCATACCTCCCAGACTCACCCACAAAATGCCTCATCCGATCTAAACCCCTCAAACCTCATATTCTTTCATTTTTATGATTGGAACTTTTAACACCTAGCCTGACTGCAAAATTTTTAACATCTTGCCTCGCTAACACATATCAACACCTGTAAAACACTCAGAATCTTAAACTCAGATTCAATGGGGAAGTGATAGTTGCTTTCGCAAAATCACATATACTTTCCACATCAAAATCAGTCAAATTCATATAGAAGGCATGGGCTCCTTGGAGCCCGAAACTTCCAAAATAATTTCAAAGTTTTCGTCTACGAGTAAAAGGAGTATCAGGAGTAAAAATAAGTTCAGTTGAGTTGTGTCCTTCAAGTCTGTGCTTTCGTCCATTACCAGATTGAAATAGTGAAATTCACTAGCTTTTCGCTTCAACTGGTTGCTAAGATTGGCAGAAATGTCCGCTATTCTCCTTTGTACAGTAATGCGTGATAAATTGATCTTCTCGAATGTTCCTCTCTTTTCTGGACATAGTCCAGAAACAGCAATCAACATGCATTTTTAAAAATAATAAACTCACGCTCAGCAAAACTTGCTCCAGCAGCAGCAATTTTCTTCGACATTACCTTTGCTGAATTGCATCTTAAGAACATTGCCAGTAAGATATCCCATGTACATTTTTTTTTCAATCAGGAAAAACAGAAGGTTTCTCATAAGCAGTGGATTTTCTTTATTTCTTATTTTAACTAGTGAGACTTGATTCAATTAACATTATGATCGATTCATAATCCAGTGTAAAAGACAGATATACCAAAAATTCTGAGCTTGTTTATTTAATTTCATTTACATTTGTAGTCTGAACAGGTATCTACGGCCAAGCCAGTAACAAATCATAAAATAGGCACACAAGAGTCACGTTTGTTTAGGAAGCAAAAACACGGCGTCCTCGTCCTTTATCCTACCTACACCGTAAAAATTGTACCTTTGAATTGTGAGTACAAAATTCCAGTTGAATTTTGCTGAGAGACAGTGGTGAACCGAGGGTTAGGTTTAGAGGGGCGGTTCTTTGCCTCCCAGTTCTTGGAAGGGAACAGATTAACAGAAACAAAATCGAAGGTACAGTACGAATCTCTGGGTCCGTCACTGCCTCTGAAAAATAGACAGTATAATGTATCCACATTTTTTTAGAATCAGTGACGGGCACAGGGCGTTCATATTTGATGTACTGATTCACTGGCGTTCACTGATTCATTTTTAAAATCAGTGACGGGCATTCATATTTGATGTACACATTTTTTTAAAAAAATCTGTTATTGTTGTCAAATTAATACGAACCTACACTTTTACGTTTGATTTGCATATATTTTTGGAACTAAGAAGTAAAAGCAATAATTAAGCATTCATCCGCACATGAGAAACATAGTGGAGAAATTTTAAAACACCTTTATAGGATAAGATAAAATAAAATAAATTGTATGGGCGGTAACAGCACTATGACTTACGCCCTTCCCGATACAGGGGAAGCCCCTTTTCTTTGTCACGTCTAAACATAGCTGTTAGTTAAATAAATTATAAAATCATATAAAAACTGAAGATGTAAAGTATCTTCAGAAAAAGAAAATCGTGATAAAAACTAAAGACGTATAGAGTCTTTAGCATAACAAGTTAAAAACGTGAAGGTTGTAAATGGGCCTTCACAAAAATAAAATAATAATACTACATAAAACTTTAACAGCTAACCAACACAATCGTCTCAAATAGACGGAGATAAACCTGTCTCTTCAACAAACAAAAGAACTCGTCGCAATATTGCTGATTCATCTCATAACAATGACGCCATGTCATTGGGGATGTTATAACATTGTCTGAGATGATTATATCCTGGAGGACAATCTAAAAGGACGTGACGAATACTTAAAATTCCATTGCATTTACTACAATGCGGAGGGTCCAACACCTTTATAGGAGAGAAATCATAATACAGATTGTTTTATAGTTTATCTGGAGTCCGACAGATGTAGATGCAGACTGTTACCAGAAGTACTTTTGACTATTCTATTTTTCTCGAAATAATCGTACGTTCTCTATATTATTTTATGAAGATATAATAATACAAGATGCTCAACGGATAGATGTCACGTAAATCTTAAGTGTGGCAATAGAAGCATACTACAAACTTAACATATTGCTGAAAGTTAATTAACATTTTGTTTAAAACCTGTTAGTCAGATGACGATAGACGATAGCAAATTGATGTGTTTTGATGAAAGTTAAAACTATCTATTTAAACAGCACAGTTCGGAGTTAAGAAATTCTGTAAGATGCTGAGAAGCCCTTTCAGTACAGTACGAGTCCTGACTGATTAATGGCATTCAGTTAGCGGTAGCCCTATCGGCGCGGAGTAAGTCGTCGGATCATCGCAACTAACGAAGACGAGTTGAAGAAGACAACGATTGTAGAAGGAGATTTCAGCTGCGATGCAGTGAATTGGAATACTTCAATTAATCATACGTAGAAAAGACTATCGTAGTGAAGTGTTACCTATTTATCTATGATAAAAAAACTTGATAAACTTTATTTTTATATGGGCCAGTTTAGTAACTTTGGACATCGGCCCGTCACGATTTGCCTTTAGCTGTTAAGTGTTAAAATCCACACCCATGCCCCTGCCGGGACTCGAACTCGGGACCGTTGAGTCGATAGCCTACCTCCGCAGACCGCTCGACCACCCGGCCGGTATTTATCTATGAAGCCAGTATAAAGAATTTTTACACGACAACAGAAGAATTACAAATCTTATTCTTTCTTATCATTACTTGACAGCAAATTAATTTTGTGAAATATTATTTTTAAGCTTTGAGGAACTGCAATTGATAAACGCTATATGGTGAAAGGAGGAGCTTCCAAAGGAATGGAAAACCTGAATAATAGTTCCGGTTTATAAAAAAAGGTAATAAATCGGACTGTAATAATTACCACGGAAACTCGTTACTCCAAACGTGTTACAAAGTATTGAGTTATATACTGCTAACTCACCTAACCGTATACGTAGATGAAATAATTGGAGTCACCAATGTGGATATAGAAGAAATAGATCAACGTTGGACCAGATTCTCGCCTTGAGACAAATCTTGGAAAAGAAATGAGAAACAATGAGACTGTTCACCTGCTATTAATTGATTTTAAGAAAGTTTATGATTCTATTGAAAGAGAAAAGTTATACAGTATTCTGGTACAATTTGGAATTCCGAAGAAACTTGTGAATATGTGTCTCAGCGACTCATAAGTAGAGTACGGGTAGGTAATAATATGTCAGATAGTTTCAAGATTCGCAACGGATTGAAACAAGGTGTCACCACTACTGTTTAACTTTGCTTTAGAATATGCGATTTTAAAAATAAAAGAGGACAAAAATTGACTAACGTTGAATGGCTTGAATCAACTGTTCGTGTACGCGGATGTAGATTTAATAGGGGAAGATAAAGAGGCACTACAAAGTAGCATCGATGTCTTAGTACAAGCGTGCGATAAGATAGGTCTACAGGTAAACATAGATAAAACAAAATGCATGATAACAAGTCGGAACATAGGGAATAACGGAAATAGGTAAATAACAAGTAAGAATGAGAACATAGAGAAAGTTAACAAATTTAAATACTTGGGAGCATACGTAACAAGTAAAAACGAGGTAACGGAAGAAATAAAAAGTCATTTACGCATGTTTCTAGTAAGTCCAGAAACTCCTAACCTCGCGATTAATATCAAGGAAGTTGAAATTGAAAATATACAGAACGGTTATTCTCCCGGTAATACTTTACGGTTGCGAAAGTTGAAGTACGATTCTAGCAGATGAACATAAATTACGAATGTTTGAAAATAAGGTGTTGAGAACGATATACGGGCCGAAACAGGATGAGGTAATTTGGGAATGGCGGAGACTGCATGATGAGGTAATTTGGGAATGGCGGAGACTGCATGATGAGGAACTTCACGGACTGTACGACTCACCCGATGTTGTAAGAATAATGAAATCACGACGACTAAGATGGGCAGGCCATGTAGCTCGGATGGGAGAAAAGCGAAGATTATATTCCACCTTGGTTGGAAAGCCGGAGGGAGAGAGACCGTTGGGAAGACCTAGGCGGCGTTGGGAGGACAATATTAGAAGGGATCTTCGAGAAGTAGGTGTTTGTGAGGAAAACTGGCGTGATCTTGCCCAGGATAGATCCCGATGGCAAACGAGTTCCCTAAGCCATAGAGTAAGTAAGTAAGTGATTTGAGACAGCATTTAGGTACATTAATTTGTCAGTGGCCCATGTAGGTTTTGTTATCTCTATTCAGGGAATGTTATAGTATCGTAAGAGTGTCTAATAGATGCAATGTTTAAGGTGAATGAGGGTTCTTAACGAAACGGTTTTGCTATTGAGAAAGAAAAAACACTATTGCAGTTTTTTGTTGGATTTCTATACCTCTTTAATCCGAAAACATCAATAGTTATTACTAATTGTTACTACTGCCATTACCCCTGCCTTGGCTCACGCCCGGTTATGCCGTACACTCTTCGTTGAAGTCCATTCCCTAGAGTTTGAATAAACTTGTTAGGATTTATTGTGATCCTCTAACCCATTACTCCGTTGAAGAGCATAGCTTTATTTGTAGTATGATCCTGGGTACACACTGTGCATATTTTTACGCTCGTCGTCCGGACTGTGTGTTTTCTATTGATTTGTGAGCTTCAGGAAGATATAGATTCCTAGACTGAAGAACTAACAATACGTTTTTAATTTCTTCCCAAGTTTCGCACATAAGGGCAAGGTGTTCCACAAAACCTATAGATAATTTATTTTTCTGGAAAATATTTTTACGGTACATAGCAAGTAAGGAAGAAGAACTAGAGTTAAGTTGATTTTCATTCTCTGTGATGCGTGACTACATTACATTCAATATGGATTAAATTTTCAGTTCAAACCCAGTTTTTTCACATTTGTCATCGCTGTTACCTGTTTTTTTAAATTTATGTATTAATTCTTTAATTTTGAGTAACGACCAATGGTCGACTTGATGAGGGGTACGATAGCATGACATCCCTCTAGTTCAAAGAATGAACCATCTAGTTCAAAGAATGAAGCTGTGTGAAACGAAATATATATTTTGATGCACTGAAATCTTCTTCGTCAGGAGATTAATATTTGAACAATTGACGTCTGTTATTGCAGTTTCATTTTTTGCACTGTTATACGATATTCTGCTTCAAAATTCTGCATATTGAAGAAAAATTATATTCTTTGAAATATAACTTTCACGTCACTAATAAATTTACTAGTGTCCAATATCAACTGAAGTTTGTGTGCTCCTTGAAATCAACACTTGATGATACTCGATAATTAAACTCACACATAATACATCATTGTTAAGTTCGTATTAAGTTCGTCTGGGTAGGTTAGGTTTTATGATCGCATAGCTATCATTAAAACTAAGTTCGAATGTCTCAACCATACCATCCTCCTAAACAATATTTGTCAATTGGACCACTGGTAGTGACGGCGCCAGGGTGAAAATGGGGCGCTGCATTTGAAATAGTCGCGGGATTACTTAACTTTATGACATAATGTATAATATAAAGAATGCTGAACAATACTGGGGTTACAAGGCGGGAAAGATAGATTTCGGGGGCCTCAACTCCCTGGAGCCTCTCCTGCAGTTACATTTCTAGCTATGACGTACTGAAATACGCATATAATAGCTCATCCTACAAAATTTCCCCCTTACCTCTTTAGGTGACAAAAGACACCCTGCATTCATACTCAATAATAAAATATTATCCTCTTAAGTATACACAAGGTTAAGAACTGGGGAAATATTTGATGTTAAAACTGAGCCATTAGCACGAGGATTGTCCAAGGTCATAACTTTATTATTAGTTGAGCGAAGTTTAGGATTCTACATTCAAATGAAAGGTTGCAATGTCCTCTTTTCAAAGTTACCATCACTTGTTGGATATAGTGCCCATCCGTATCGATACATTTCCAACATCGGTGCATTAGTTTCTGCATTCCATCAAGAGAATAATTAGGTCAGCTGTTGACGATACCAACGATGCACCACCTTCGAAACCTCATCGTCGGACTAAAGCTCGTGCCTTTCAGATCTTCCGTCATCTTGTGAAGGAGCCAGAAGTCAGAAGGTGATAGGTCAGGGCTGTAAGTTTCCCACGCATTGCTCCAAATTTTGCTGACACGTTTGCACGCGGGTTTGTTTTTATTTCGTTTGTCAGCTGACAATGGACATGCCTGGAACACACTTTTTAACCCTAGTTCGTCGTTGATGATGTGGTTCACCGTTCTAAGAGAGATGCCAAGAATGTATGTTATCTACATGAATCAGATCATCCATATGTCCCACTATCTCTTGAGTGAACGTAGTGACAGAACGTTGCTTGTTCTGTAAAGTGACTGAGTTGTTCGTGCATGCAGGCTTCCCCATATAGGCACTCATCCGACGATGGTGTAGAACACCATCCGCGGTCAGAAATTAAATAACAGAACGCTGCTTTAGCTGTAAGTCCATATAGTCCAACATTTTTCAAGCTACTGCTCCGACATTAGTGGCGCTATCTTTAACAAAAAACATCCGATAACAGTTATTCCGACCTTTCATTTGAATGTAAAATCATAAACTTCCCTCACTTAATAAAAGTTACGACGTAGAAGACAAAATTTATTGAACAACCCTCGTAGTTTTCTAATTCAGAGTAAAATTTATATATCTAGGAAATAGAGGATTGTTACGCCAGCACAGTTTTGAATATTCTCTAACTTATCCCATAATAAGTACTTTGCTCTACTCTTACTTTCGCATTTATCCCGAAAAGGCACTGATGGAATGCTTACGAAGGGTTAGGTGTGTCTGTACTGCTGGGACTAAGACTGGCAAAGAAAGAGCAAGAACTATTTTGTAATGTACAGGATGACTCAGATCTCCCATGAGACAGAGCCTCGTACTGGGAGAAGTTTCGACTTCCAAAGAACTGCAACAAAACTAAAGATTTCAAGAACGGAAGTTGAGTGCATGATAAAACAAAAGTGTTGTAAAGTAAGTGCATAGTCAAAAGGCATAAATTGTTAACGTAAGTTTACTAATGATAAAGAAGAACATTTTCAGTATTTGTACCCAGAAATAATTCAAAATAAGATATAATGATTAAATAGATAAGACGTAATAGCTCATTTGCGATTAAATATACCTTTCAATTACATGCTATTTAAGGCTCAAAACTTTACTGTAGGCAAATAAAAATTAGAGTATCATATTGGGATTATTTAGCGCATATAAACAGAAAAATATCTGTAAAGCTCTTCTAAATAGGTCTAGAGTTACAGAAAAGGTACGGTTTTAAGAAGCTCGGAAAAATATTAATGCACGAAATAATCATAACAGGATACAGATTATATTTACAAGACGTTGAAACATGGCAATTAATTACTTACTTTCAAGGATTTGTAGCAAGTTTATGTCGTAAGGGTTTTACATAAATACAGTACGTATAGTAGCGATCAGTGGAACCATTGAGGCTTCAGGAGCAAAGAAAGAGGAAAAATGAAAAATCGTTTCAATTGTGGCTGTTTTTTCTAAAACCACGTCTTGCATTCGCTCATTATGTGGTATTATATGAAAACTTATGATGTGAGGGTTTCACATAAATCTGTACGGTCATGATCAGTTGAACCATTGTGGATAAGGGAGCGAACAAAGATTAAGAAAGAATATGTGACCTTGATAATCTCAACAGTGGACAATAACAAAACTGAATATAAAACTAAGCATTTATTCTGTTTTTCCATCATATGTTGCGTTGTTGCTACATCATTGCTGAATCTGCCAATAAAATACATTTTAGTGGCCCATAGGGCCAGGAACTGTTACAAATATATTACTTTAGACCTGGTCTTCCGTTCCCTAAAAACTTTATTCTCTGAAAGATACCTTGCTTTAGTAGATCAGTGGTAGGTCTGTTCATGAAGTACACTCTTAGCGGTCCATGTAGTTGCGAGTACTTGATAGTAAGATATTTAAAACAATAACTACTTTGGCGTGAGCTGAAATCTAACATCCCAAGGGGCCTAATGAGATCATGTATATATATATATATATATATATATATATATATATGAGCTTGTACTTTCTCTTCATTAGCTTTCTAATTTATACGTATTTTATCAAATTCTAATGTCGGTTTGTTTTCTTTTCTCTCTTTTCAGGTATGCTATTTTATCCATCACGTTCTCGTTTTCCTAAATTTGTTTTTGCTCATCATGACCGATGCAAATGGTTTTAAACTTAACCTTGTACTTCCAAGTAGTAAGTACCGGTGCATGTTTCGTAGCTTTTTATTTTTTAAACTATAATCTATGTTATTTTTTATTATTTTTTTACCTTGTAATCTACATTTTAATTTTTGAAATCTGCCTTGCACTTACAATGTCTGATGTGTTAAAGTCTAAGAATAACCTGTTTTATAATTTTGTTTTTATTGACTTATTTACCTAATTTGTATTTGTTTTACATATTGTACTTGCATTATTGCTTTTCCGTCATCTGATCACTCATTACTGCCAACTTTTGCTCAATTATTTTGAATTTCGAGTTGATTTCTCGACTTGTTCAAACAAAACATGCCAGTGTTACTGCACTTATGACTAAATTTATATTAAACACTATTCCTTCTGCGTATTGTATTAGACGTTCGTGAAATGTTTGAAAACTTGGAAACTATTCAACTTTAATTTCTTTTAACTGTTGTTCAGATTGTCATACACCTCTAAACTATATCAGAATTTAATTTCAGCTATTGAAAAATTAGGTTGTAAGATTTTATGTGAAGTCTGTGAGACTTTACTTGATTCTAATGGTACATCTGCGATCTGCAGATTGACCTTAGGCAATAAAATAACTCGAATTAGTGTTATATTCTATCCGTTTTCGTAAAACTTTACCTACATTTGAACGTTTCATTATTATTCCTTCAATTTGTGAACTATATAATCCTCCATTTACTGTGTGCGTGTAACTAATTTTAGAATTTGTGCGTGTTATCTCAGTTTACCACTGGAATACTGAATTATTATTTATTATCGCATTTAAACATTTCTCTTTTTCTGTTCGAGTTACATCGTACCTTTGACAGATCCAAATCAAGCCAATAACTCTACAATTGTTCTTACCCTCTTCGTAAAATAATTTTTCTATCTATGTACTACTTCTGGTAATTGGTATCGTATATCCTTTCTTTGTGTAATTCTTCTTCTTTCTCTCCGTCTTTACCCACCTACGTGGGGTCGACGTTTCTGATGAGTATTCTCCACAAAGCCCTGTCCTGAACTTCTTCCCCTGACAGACCTTTCTCCCCGAGATCATTCTTAACTCTATCCATCCATTTCCTCTTTGGGGTCCCTCAACCTCTCTTGCCCTCCACTTCCATTGCCTTCACTTTTCTGGCTACATAGTCATTTGTTCTCGTTACATGTCCATACCACTGCAGTTTTTTTCTTGTATCTTCTTAGATATCTCTACAACCTTGGATGTTCCTCTTACTCTCACATTGCTCACTCTGTATGCTCTTGTTATCCCACACATCCAGCGTAGCATTCTCATTTCGGTAACTTCTAGTCTCTTCTTGTGTTTTCAATATTGGCCATCATTGGCTTCGTACATCATTGCTGGTGTAACCATTGTTTTGTAAACCATCCATTTATTCTTCACCGTGATTCTGAGATCGCAGAGAATACCACTTACTTTCTTCCAATTTCGCCATCCCTCTTGTATTCTGTGTGTTATTTCAGAGTCCAAATCGCCATTCCCAGCAACAGATGAGCCTTAATATTTAAAAAATTCCACTTCATTCACTCATTCTTCTTGCAACATTATTTCTTCATTTCATCTCCGTTAAATTCAAGTTACTCAGTTTTCTTTCTATTAATCTTTAGGCCTCTATCTTCCAGGGACTTCCTCCAACTCTCTACTTTTCTTTCCAGTTCTGTCCTATGAGTATTGAGTAGTACAATATCATTCGCAAACAGCATACACCAGGGGACCTCCTCTCTCACATCCTGAGTTATGACGTCTATGACTACGTTGAAGAGGTACAAGCTTAAGGCTGAACCCTGGTGTAATCCAGCCATAACAGGGATATGGCGTGTCAACCTCACACTACTTTTTACCCTATAAGATAAGATAAAATGAATTTTATGGGCGGTAACAGCACTGTGGCTTACGCCCGTCCCGACTTCTCACCCGAGTTCTAGTTTATGTATACATATCTTGCATTATCCTTACATATTTCTCTGGCACTCCTTTCTCCTTCAAACATCTTCATACTTCCTGACGTGATACTCTATCGTAGGACTTCTCCAAATCAATAAAGACTTATGCAATCCTTTTTTTTTTGCTTTTCCATAGTTTATCTTAATATAAAAGTTGCGTCCGTTGTACTTTTTCCTGGAATAAATCCAAATTGTTCTTTTATTGATGTTTTTTCTCGTAATCTTCCTTCTTCTATTATCTCCTAAATTTTCATCGTATGTGACATTAGTTTGATTAATCTATATATTCCACAATTCTGTATATTTCTCTTCTACTCCTTAAAAAGTGGTACAGTAACACTATTCCTCCATTACGTCAGCATTTTTTCCTGTTCATAGATTTTTTTGCATCAGATCCCATACATTATCTATACCTTCTGGTCCCAAACTCTTCCACGCTTCTGCTGGTATGGAATCAAGACCTGTAACTTTTCCGGTCTTCATTGTCTTTAATGCTTTCTCTACTTCTTCCCGGTTTATTCTTGTTATCGGTCCAAGATTTGGAGTTCCATCGGTAAGAACTTTCCTCGTATTTTCTTCATTTAGGAGCGTTTCGAAATATTCGGCCCATCTATCTTTGATTCTATCTTCATTGGTTATCCTTAATTTGCCTAATATGGGTAATATCCTTTCTTGCCTTGTCTCTGATTTTTGCTAATCTGAATAGCTTCTTCACTCCACCTGCTGTTTCAAGTTCGTCATACAGTCCGTGCCAGGCTTCCGCTTTTGCTCTAGCCACAACCCTCTTTGCTTCCTTATTAGCTGCTCTGAAGCTACACTTAGCCTTTTCTGTCCCTGAAGCATCCCATCTAGTTTTAGCTTTCCTTTTCGCTTTAATAGCTTCTTGTACTTTCTCATTCCACCACCACGTCTCTTTTCCTGGAGGGGGGGGGGGGGGGGGGGCTCTTTCGAGAAGTTCTAACCAAAGTTATCTCTGGGGCCGTTAGCATGATTCTACTGTTCACATTCTACCATTTTTGCACATCATCTTCTTACAGATTTATTATTTCAATAACTCTTATTTGAATTTTTTTTAGTTTCTCCTCTTTCAGTCTCCACTATTTAATTTTCGGCTCTCCATTTTGCAGCCTCCTATTATTTCTACCTACAAACTCCCAGTCCACATTCACCACTCTGTGTTTTGGGACCACGGTTTCACCACTTATTACCTTGCGGTTCTTAATTTCTTAAGATGTTGTCTTCGGCACAAGATGAAGGTGATTTAACTTTCTTTCCCACTACTATTGTAAGTTAAAAGATGCTCCTTCGTCTTCTGAAAAAATGTATTGCAAACCGCTAGATTGAATGCCGTTGCAAGGTCTATTACTCTTTCTCCTTCTTCGTTCCTATCTTCCAGACCTCATCCACCGTGAATCCTCTCAGTGATTTCTCTGCTTCTACCTACATGTCAGTTAAAGTCGCATCGCACATTTACTCTTTCCGCTGGAAGTACGCTGGGAAGTTCATGGTCCAAATGTTCCCAGAATGTTATCTTTTCTTCTCCCTCGCAGCCGACTTGTGGAGTATAGGCAGATTTCACCCATGCATATATACTGATCACTCTGTCGTTCTTTCCATTCACACTTATTACACTATCTTTCCCATTTACTACACTCTTGAAAGACCAATTGATGCGGCCTTCTTTCCATGTTCATTTGCTCCTCTATACAGAAACTTGCAGGCGCGTCCTAACTCTCTCGCTTTATTTTCTCTACATCTTGTCCCTTGCACGCACAGAATCCCCAACTTTCTTCTTTCCATCAAGGCTGTAGTCTCTCTTCCTCTCCCATTCATCGTCCCAACATTTAGTGAACCAATTCTGAGGCTCACGCGGACTAACTTCTTTAACTGAGCCCGTCCTCGACTCGGTAGTCGTCGCTCATTTCTCACAGAAGCCAGACTGAGCCTCTGCGCGTCCCCTACAAGAGTACGGCCTAGCATTTTCCGAGGATTCATTTAGACGATCCATCATATGTAGTTTCGGCACAGCTTTTAAGACTGGATGCCCTTCCTGACGTCAATCCTGCTCATTTCCCTGGACTTTGGACCGGCACCAAGTTGGGCTGGATTGCCTTCCAGTGGCTGAGTTAGTATGCTTTCCTTGTATTAAAGTTCCCAAATTTGAACATTTCCACGTAGATGCTACCTGATTATGAGATATTATAGGTATTTTTTAAAAGTTGTACTTGTTTGATTATACCTTACTAATGATGCACTTATTGCTGAATAAGATGGAGTGAAATCATTGACATATATTGGGTGCTTCAAAATATTGTGATTCAATAATAAGTTCCTCGCTTCATTTGGATAAAAAATTTGGTATGAAAAATGATTTTGCAATATATCCTGAAACGAAGCTAATATATCAGCTTGACCTATTTGATGAGATACCATAGAACTTAGTTAAGCCTGTGATGTCTCCAGACCACAACACAGTCTTGTTGTTTGTACCCTAACATCCTTAAACTTAGCCTTTACTGAAATACGAGCGTTCCTGAATACTTTAATTAATTTGATTATTGTATTTTTTCTTAATTTCGTTTACTTCCGACTCAGTTGTTTATTGTACAGATAACAACTGACTGACTGGTCTGATGCGTTAGTCAGTCAGTATTCGATCATAGGTTTGGCGGATCACAAAATTAGTCTTGACATTTGAGTCATGAGCGGGGCAGTCAGGTCGCTCTGGTTAAGATATGTTAAATCGCGTCATCTATGTCTGGATCAGGCCGGCAGCTCTGGACACATCATGAACGCATATATTTTGGAACGTGCGTAGATGCAGCTATTTATGAAGACCTTCAAACAACTGGTAAGTTACTTCTAACAAGTAAACCTATCAGTGGTTCAGAGAGCTTTTTTTGGCAAAATTTGGCAGAGGAGTTGGAAACATCAGGAAAATTCTAGAAAGTACGATTCATAAAGACCGGCGCTGTGGGAATAATGTGATTAAAAAGAATAAGTAGCCCTACTTATAGTTTAATTTAAGTCTGAAAACACACGCTTATTTGTAAAACACTTAAAGGCAGGAAAACGAATACCTATTAAATAGATACTGGGTGGAATGCACTATCAGTTAGAGGGTACATTTATTATGGCCATACATTTGCCCCCGTCTGTATGGACAGTAAATTCTGTTTCGTGATGGTCTTTTATGCGACCATGTATCAGGTGGGCAAATATTCTAGCATGGTATAACAACTATCATGGCTGACAACCTGACAAATATTCTAGCATGTTATAATAACCTGATATTTTATTTAATTTGCAGGAAACATAAGCAGGCTCACATGAAACATTCATCTACAGCTCTCGCAACAACAGGCATCTTTAAGGTCTGAATAGTGATACCCAACCAATCGAACATCTCCAAAGTTTCACTCAATTTCACCAGATGAATGGTCGTACGGTACCAAGCCCAAGACTTGAGCCGTCTCCTTTTCCTCTTCTTTCACCCACAGAATTAATGTTAACAACAAATACTAGCTGTAGTGGTGGATGCTTTTTATTAGCGCACCCGTGTGAACGTCAGTGAATAAGGGAAGATATAGGGTTTGTCCTGTCTGTCTGTCCGTTCCCCCCTGGATCTCAGCAACTGCAAGTCCGACAGAGTTGAGCCGTACACCGTTGGATTCGTCATGATCTGAAACGGTGGGAAACTTATGATTTTGACTCTAAAACTGACCTTTCCATTTATTTAGTTTTCTTCTTTTCCCCTATGTATTTTGACATGGTATGTTTGTCCCCTCCCCCTCGATCTCAGTAACTACAAGTCACACAGAGATGAACCATACACTTAGATTCGTCATGGTCTGAAACCATGGGGAAAATTATTTGTTTGACTCTAAAAGTGGCAGGTCCTTTTGAATCGTTTAGTATTCTCTATTTGTGCTTCTCCGAGATCTCAGTAACTATAAGTGCGACAGAGGTGGGCCAAACACCGTTGGATTCGTAATAGTCTCAAAGCATGAAATCATCTATCAAATAAACTCTAAAACTGGAAGGTCCTTTTCAATCGCTTAGTATTCCAAATCTGTATGTTTCTTTGTCCTCTCCCCTAGATCTCAGTAACTACATGTCACACAGAGATGAACCATATACCGTTGGATTCGCCATAGTCTTAAACGGTGGGGAAACTTATCAGTTTGGCTCTAAAAGTGGCAGGTCCTTTTAAATTGCTTAGTATTCTTCATCTATATGTAGAGTTCATATTCTAAACCGCTGGAACTAGAAACACCAAATATGGTATGAAGGTACATCACAACTAGTAGATTAAGAAAATATTACAAAATGTTGAAAAAGTCGCCATCTTTGATCAAAAATGGTCGCCAAACTAATTGTATCGAGGGCATAGTCTAAATGGCTGGAGCTAGAAAAACGAAATTTCGTGTGATGGTACATCATCACTAGTAGGTTGCGAAAATATTACAAGTTGTCCACAAAGACGCCATCATGGATCCAAAATGGCGGACCCTAAAAATCCATTTTTCACACCGTTTGAGCTAGAGATACGAAATTTGGCATAAAGGTGTATTACCAAAAGTTGTTTTGGAAATATACAATTACAACATTCTGAAGAAGTCCCCATCTTGGATTCAAAATGGCCTCCCAAAACCATTTTCCACACCGTTCGAGCTAGAGAAATGAAATTTTGTATGAAGGTGTATCATCACAAGTAGCTCACGACAATATAAAAAGACGTTAAAAATTCGCCGTCTTTAATCCAAAATGGCCGACCAAAACCCACTTTCAACACTACTGAAGCCAGAGAAACGAAATTTGGTATGAAGGTGTATGACCAAGAGTAGGTTACAATAAATGGGAAAACCTCCCCTATGGGACCGCAGTCCGGGGGTATGGGACAGATCTGTATCATTGGGGATAGGTCCCCCGGAGAGTCTGGTTACGATAACCACATGAGCTAGTCAATCGAAATTTGGCGTAAAGGTAAGTAATCAATATAAGGTTACGAGAAACACATTACATGATTAAAAAGTCGCCACGTTGAATCCAATATTGCCGACTAAGATTCATACAGAAGGCATATTTCGCCCAAACAAACGTATTTCGACTCAGAACGACGTGCATCATTGGTTTTAATGTATTTTCTACCCGAATGATTGTACTTCAGCGGTTCTATGTCGAGCTATTTTCGGTCGCCATTTTTAAAAATGAATTTTTCCCTATATCTTTGGTATTTTGGTGAATATCTTGACCAAACCTGCACTTTTCGACTCAGACAAATTTAAATCGTTTTTAAATATATATAAATGGTTTTCATGTATTTTCGGTACTACCGGCAGCCATCTTGAAAGAAACGAACTTTCCCCCTATATCTTGGGCGTTTATGGGAAAATTTCGACCAAACCAACATGTTTCGACTCAATGGTTTTCACGTATTTTCGGTACCGTTGGATTTGTCATGACCAGAAACGACGAGGAAACTATGAATGTGACAGAGATGAGCCATACACCATTGGATTCATAATGGTCTGAAACCGTGGAATAACCTACAACTTTGAACCTAAAAGTGGTAGGTCCCTTTCTATTAATAGTAGCTTTGTATTCTCCATTTGTGCCACTCCTAGATCTCAGAAACTACAAGTCCGACAGAGGTGGTCTATACACCGTTGGATTCGTCATGTTCTGCAACGGCGAGGAAAACAATGAATGTGACTCTAAAACTGGCAGGTCCTTTTCAATCGCTAAGTATTCTCAATTTATGTCCCAACGAGTAACCACAAGTTCGACAGAGATAAGTCATACACCGTTGGAATAGTCATGGACACCGGTGGGAAAATCTATGACTTTGACTATGAAACTGGCAGGTCCCGGCATTCACTTAGTAACCTCCATTTGTCCCTATGATTTTAACCCTTGCTTTTGAATACGTTATAAGATAATTTAATTTTGTCTACAATAAAACCATTACTTAGTTTGTTTTCTTTAATTTGCTTTTTACTGATTGTAAGTACGGACAGCTGTGGGCTAAGTCCGCCGTGTGTGTGGCGTTGAGCACTGTTTCATAGGCAACGATGAGTATATGGAAAGGAGGGAAAGATAAGCCGCTTTCTGGTCTTGATTGTTTTCGTTGAATTGAATTCCCCAGTAGCACATCAGTTTTGGCCGATATCAATAACGCAATTGCGATTTCGATCGACGTTGTTATCCAATGTATAACAATATCGAATGCCAAAAGTTTATTGCCAACTTTGATGCCGATCGATGCAGATATTGATCCCTATCGGGAAGCACTATTTTTCGCTACTCTTTTTAATAAACGGAATTACGTGCATTTTTACGGTACAGTAGTTAGAGAAAACGTGATCTTGATTACATCCTGTCTTTGTTCTGTTACGCGTCTTACTTTTCCTCCTCATTTATAGTAGAAAATTTTCTCACTTGTCTGCGACTGGGTTCGAAACTGCAACCTTGTGATTTGTTGTTTGTGGTTTTAACCACTCTGCTACGGAGCCATCCTTAAGGAATAATACATAGATTATGCTCTTCATGAATACAGACATGGAATGTCGTGACATAGACAGTATTTTCATTATAGCATTGTCGATCGGTTTATTAGATCAATATCCGCGTTATTGACCCAGTATTGGGCCGGTATTAGCCTATCTTATGCTGCTTGGGTTGTTATTAACGTCCTAAACGAACTGGTGAGCTTCTAAGGACAGGCCCTACAGTTTTTGTTAAAATGTACTCCGAACCACTTCGTTCAATAGAGCCCGGCGAGAATTGAACCCACGACCACGCGCACAGAAAGCGAGTGTGCTAACCTTCCTGCTACCCCAGGTCGATTTTTTGTGTATGTGTGTATGAGAAGGACTATATTCAGAGCTCAATATTGCCTATACGCCGTTATTTAGGTTCGTCATTCTGTTAGACTTCTAAAAAAATATGTCTCAATAACAGATAATCATTTCCAGGGTTTTTTCTTAGTCTGATGCTGGGATGGTACCTACAAAACTATTTCCTGACCGACTACCTTCCAACATCCTCCCCGCACCCTATCCTGACCTTAGACTGAAATGACTAAAGGCCATAAATAAATTAAATTATGTAGATATGTCGACTTAAACACAGCAAGGTATATATTGCTGCTATTTTGCTACTTAAGAGAAAACCTGTTCTTTTAAATTCACTTTTATACAAAAAAAGTTTGTTTTTCTATGAACACCCAGTAAAATAACCAAGAAATGTGAATTGAATGAATTTTCTTCTATGGGCTGAAGAAACAACTTTCGAGTTAAGACAGTTCCGTTTGAGAGATGACTCTTTCGTTGGCAGAGATTAGGAAGGTAGCGTTCACGCCTTTAGTTGAGATACCATCACGCTATTCACCTGGAAAAGTAGAGATACCAGGAAAACCTTAGTCAGGATGGCCGGCAGTGGGGCTCGAATCCGTGTAAATTCTCATTGTCGATCTGAAGTCTGTGGCTCAGTGAGCAGGGAACGTGTTTGGACTTTGATTCTTATTTAGGTATTAGGGTTAACAACATATTTTGTTGACGTAGCTCCGTGACATTACAACCCAAGTCAGAATGTGGTATGCCAGACGACTTTCCTTAAATCGGATATTGCATTGTCAGGGCAACGACTTCATCGCTGCCTTATCTGGCTTCCGTGACCGGAAAGTCCCGTACTTTTCTATTTAAATCTCTCCAATTATCCTCACAATGCTGGGTAGACATCGGAATATCCGGAACCCCCAACGAGAATCAAACCTAGGACCGAAACCAAGAGCGTAAACTCATGGGCTAAGCATGGGCTCAAATATATTGCTATTTCTCTTAATAACATAAATTTCACAAAATATAGCACTTAGGTCATTATTTACTTCAAGTCCTGTTTACATCAAAAACACATTTTAATCTTTCGAACAGGTTAATATATATACTAACTTTGTGTTACAAATTTTTATATCGAATATTTCAAAGGAAGCTTTATTGCGTTGGTTAAAATTTCATTAAAAAAAAAAAACTATCAATCACTCAGCAGAACACTAACTTCAAAGCAGTCCGAACTTCGGCCCTATTGAATTGGATCTTTTTAGTATCTTTTAAACTACAGTAATTAGTAAAATTGTTAAAATAAAAACGTGATCCTCCGAGTTTTAGGTTCGAAATGAAACTAACTAGGGCCCGTACTTTGTTTCTTCCCTGTTTTTCAGGGAATATGAGCTGATAATTAACGTATTACTTAAACAAATATATAATTTCTCCCCTTCTATTATCTCTACTCCCTTCCCTTATGTATTGACAATTCACTGTAAAATTGAATTTGAAATACGAAACCAAAAGTGAACTTCACAGAATTTCAGTAATTAATTAAATACGTTTCCACGCATCGCAGTTAATGTGATCACCTGTAAATTGTCATATTCTAGATTGAAGACTGGCACAGCTCATTGATATGGATGCAGCATATATTGATTGAAATTCTCTCTGAATCCTTTACCCTTTTTCGACAGTCTGTTACCGGTAGGAGTGAGAAAGATTATCGCATATCATAGTACCTTTGTAAACAACCATATAAATAATATTTACAAGCTAATTGCAGTGTGCAACTGTGCATACATGCATAGATACACAAATTATACATTGTTAAAACTAAATTTTTAACGAAACAGATTATTATCCGTTGTATTATTAAAGAACTAATAGAAAGCATATTTAATCTTATCCCCTTGCTTTACCCCTTTCTTTTTTTAAACACTTTTTTTGTTACTGTTCGTCTCATCTTCTCCCTGCAGCACCCTCTCCAACCGGACAAGTGAGTTAGGATCTGCTTGTCTCCAACTGAAGTGAGCACGGAGTTCAGGCTAATTCCGTAAGAGGCGCTGTTATCAAGAAGCACGAATTGCTCATATTTCGCAAAGCGACACCGTCGACGTGTAATGATTTCTTCGTACAATCCTATAAAACAATTTCCAGTATCATATATATATATATTTATATACTAATCAAAAGTGATAAAAACTTTGGAATTTTCACTATTTTAATCAATTACCACATTGGTTTCAAATTAAAAAAAAAAAACTTTTTTGCGGAAAATGAAGGAAATTTTTGCAACTTCCAACGCCCTTACACTTTTGTAAATTTTTTTATTTATAGAAAATGATCTTATTAGATGATTTATGACTGAAAACTCTCTGTATCTGTTGACAACACTATACCACAAAATACCAGAGTATCCGTTTATTCGCATTCAAATTTTGATTTTTTTTCCTTTAGGCATCTTTCCCTCAGACCGAGATGAGGAAGAGATGCGCAAAGGAGTCGACCAGCGTCTAAGTTGAAGGTATCATCCTGGAAAAGCCTGATGTAACTGAGGACAAACCATGACAAAATTTCAGTCAAGATGGTTGGCCGAACCCAGGACTTCTGGAATCTGAAACCAACGTTTTACTAACTGAGCTACGGTTTCTCGATTTTCATTTTCGAGTGTTTCTGACACGTACGGCATTAATATTGGTGTGTCTCCAAGGTATGATAAGTGATAACTTATCATAGATACTTATGAATAAGGTTTTTTGGGGCTTTTCCTTGCCCAATAAAAGGAAAATAATCTATCTTGTGCCAACATAGACTGTAAATAAGGTACTTCTTGTGCACTTTATATGAGTCAACACAAGTTAGAACCCCTTCAGCTGAGGTCTAGCAGCGATGCTAAACGAAGCACAACTGCTGGTGAATAGAAACTTGGTGATGGAGTGATGCTACGAAGAAAACAAATTCTTTACTTTCCTCGTTATATATTAAAAAATATAAGTGCGCTGGAGATTTGTCACGACGCATTTTGAACGGAATGTACAAGTATACAGAAGGGATCAAACCTAGATTCGTGTAGATGTACATGAAGTCCACTTTTTATTATTGTAATTGAGGTCAATTATATGTACTTAACTGGCAACTTTCTGGCCTAGCTCGAGATGTCAGAAGGACGACGTCCCTCGGTGACAATTTTGCCGTGGGTACCAGGCCTTAGTTAAGTACGATACTATCCCGGCATTTGTTTAGTGAAACTGCAAAACGTTCATCATGATGGTCGTGTAAGGAGTTCGAAATTCTGTGCCTACACATTGCCGGTTTGAAGTTTGTAACGTCACCGACTGGGCGGGGATCCGTTTTATGATGAAAAGATTTTACCAATTGAACGGCGGGCGTCTTGACTAATGTTTTATCCAGGGTTATTCTTAGTTACACAAGGTTATGCTGGGATGATGCCGTCGAAACTAGGCCCTGGCCGACTTCTTTCCTATATCCTCATTCCACCCCTATTCCGGCCTCAGCTATAGTTGCCTACAAAGGCCATAAATTACATTCAAATTCTATTAAATTCGTACACAGACTACCAATTAGAAACGTTCTTGTATGACTGCAATATGTTCAAGAAGAATAGTTCAAAGAAATGAGTGTCTTACCTGAAAACAATGAAAAGTCTTATTTAATGCAATGTATTTACGTAGTGGGCATTTATCCCTAACTTTAGGGGCAAGATACCAATTCACCTGTTTCCCTCCATACACACATGGCTTCTTTATGATATAGCCTAAGCAAGTACTTCACGGTCAGAACTACCCTATTCAAGTGCATTTTCTACTCTGTCATGGAATTTAGCCCGATCCTAAACGGTTTACTGACTAGAGGAAATTAGTTTTAGGCTAAGAAAAGAGAGTTTTTATTTTTCAACGGACTTGCTTAGTCTCCACGTGACAGATTACGCGACTACAGCCTTATAGAGACCTAATTGACTATTTCTTTCACACCATACAAGGTTTCCATCTAGTGGCGTAGTTATCTAACACTACTATAGCGATCTTCCCCCGATAGGCATCTTCCTTCAAATCACTCTTCAGGTGACTATAAAAGATTTTTTAAATTGGATTTACGTCGTATGTTTCTGGTAAGACAAAATGCTTTGCAGAAAGCATATAACATGTGTGAAAAATGTGAAAGAGAACTTTCTAAAGAGTATTTATTTATATTTTCCCGTAAAAAGTAATATACCTTATTGATAGTACGCATTTTATGCACACTCGTGCATATTTAAATTACACAAGTAGTGATAAAAAAACCCACCTGGTTTAGACCCTCTACTTGTTTCCAGTGAGTGAAACGTGCTTTCAGAATGTTTGCATGAGTTTGTAATTTTGAATGAATATTTCAAAATTAGTACATAAGAGAGAATGTGAATCAATTTTTATCAAATGGAAGAACTCAGAACTCCATAAGAAAGAAAATGAGAAAACTCAGGTAATAGGTGACCAGAATATGTTGTTCAGCAGAAACTTCTAATTTAAAGACTTTCTTTCTGTGTTCGAGAGTATCCTTTCACCAAGCAATAAATGTATCCATTCAATTCAAATTTTCTACATTTGATAAGAGAAAGTAAATACAGAAGTAATTGCATTGGCGTTCTCCATGTATGTATTCATTTATACATCCCAGAATTTTCATTCTCACGAATACTCTTTGAACAAGTGTTTCTTATTCTAAACGTATTTGAGAATAATTTAGATTCGGATTATTTTGCCTTTTTCCATATGCTGATCTTTATACCTGCTAACTTTGCGTTCAGTTTATATCTGGATGAGAAAAACATTCGTGCCATTTTGTTTGAAAAGGTGTGCACTTTCCTTACACACAGACATCATTCAGTGAAGTACAAGCAATTACCTTGTATTGTCCTGCGCCAAAGTTCAGCCCTAACTAGAAACCCGCGCCGGCACCTTCAGCCTATTTGAAGGTCAAAACGTCTCGGAGCTTATTTCTAGAACATTTAAGTAGAATACAAATTACTTTTCAGATTTTAGTGCATTTGTAGATTCATTTATATATTTTTTTGAAACGTTAATTTTATGTTTTACCTTTTAGTGCGTTTTTTGAAGGCGGTTTAACGCTTTCCGAAAACTTAATCTTATTTTGAAGTCAGTTAAAATTATATATATAATTTCCATGTATTTTCTTTCTTATATCCTATATAATAAATAAATAAATAAATAAAGATTTACAACAGCACTATCACGAAAACGTCGTCTAGGACATGCAAAATTTTTATCGAAATTCTTGCATTAATTCAAAAGTTATACCTCGACTAATATATATATATATATATAAAAAAAACAGACCCGGAAAGAGTTGAGAACCTCCCCCTTTCTTAATGTAGGTTCAAGTCAAGTTTTACTAAAAATAATTTTATCACTATCACTATTAGAACTGAGGACCTATAGAGGAGGTTTTAGTGATAAACTGAGTTCGAAAATATGTATTGGCCATCCCCTGATTGCGATTTTATTGGATTTTTCTTCCACATGAACGTTATAGCCCTATCTTGAAGAAGATCAGGGAGCCTTTCTTTTCTCCCTGTAATTTTACATTAATGATCGAGAAAAGTAAACTTGTAACTTGATCCAGAGTCCATTAAAATAGATTTAATGAGGCGCGGCCTTATAACGACCATACTGACTCAGATTTCTTTCAGTTTTACAAGACGAGTTTTGGTATAATACCTAGAAAGATTCAGTGGCCCCTGATTGACCCTGAAAGAGCGCTTTTTTAGGGTTGTCGTCTTTTAGTCATGTGATGCGTGCAGACCATAGCTTCCCCATGTTGATAACACTTTTGAATATCCACCCATTCAGTGGCTTGACAGAAACTACGAAATATTAATTTTTATCACATCTCCCAAGGAACACTCACTATGGGAAGGAGTCCGATTTTGATGGAGCTCGGTGTACAGGAACAGTACCTAGAAGAACATATCCGACCAAAATTATAGCTGTAACAGCGAACAAATACGGACAGGGTGATCCAAAAAAATATAAACTTAAGATAGCAAGTAAATCGCATACAAGGTGATGAAAAACTATTTTCATTTACAAAGGAGTAAAGATGTCGAAATTAAATGAATGTCAATGGATTCCGGATAGGATGCGCTTCAAGAGAAAAAATAGATCAATAGCTGCCCCCTTGAAAGCAGCCATCTTGGATAATCTTCGAAATTTATAAATGAGAAATTGGGTCATGTGATATGTGGATTTGTGCTGAAATTTTCCTAGAAATCCATTGGTAAAGTTAATTTTGCCCTAACTTTATTCCTGTAAGACATAGAAGCATACGGATGGACACCATTTTTTTAAACAGGCGATTAAAAGATAACCAAATGTTACAAGAAAGGTATTGCCAGCTGTATGTTGGGAGGTATGTTCATTATAGTTGTCTCACTCTGCCTGCTGCTAGATCACACTTCTGTTTTTTATGAAAATATTCTTTAAAAAAAGGTGTTCAAAACACAAGTCAACACAACAATAAATGCATTTGATGAAAGCAGATCCTTTGCATTGCCCGATTCCATCCTCTCCGGAACAAAATGTATTGATATTATGTATATATACCTATTGTATATCGCATAACTCACTTTCTTCTAAAAAATAAAGTGAAATTGAAAATAGACACATGATGAGCGTAGCTCTCAACACAGAGATAGCTATTGGTCTGTAGTTTTTTTTTTCATTACGCATTTAAACAGAAAATTGTTTGCATTCGCATTTGGCTCAAACATTCTCCACGTCAGTTTCATATGCCTTACAGCAATAAAGTTAGTTCGAAAGAAAAACTTGGTATGTCGTGAAAGTATAAACTATTATGGGGTGTCGGGAAGAATTGTATGAAGTATAAGGTAAGTGTATGACAATACGAGGGCTACACGAAAAACCATTCGACAAGCAAGCGAAACATATCTTCTGACTTTATCGTCCGTCGGGGAACGATATTCTTTTGTAGGCTATGCGAAAGGACAAGACAGCGATACCGAAATGTAGGCAAGGTTAGACAGGACTCGCTAGCAAAAACGTTGTAGCAGGACACCTGTGAAAAATACTTTCACATTCCGTCGACACTGAATTTGATTGGGTACACCAATTGCAGAGTGGTTGCACGAAACTCGTGTTACATACCATGTGCATTAACTGTGGTAAAGAACATATACAACAATAAAAATGTTGAAAATTGGAATTAATTTGCTACGGTATTTTGCAAAGTGATGCAGCAACTCTCCTTCAGTCGTTTTGGTGAGCTCGAAAAATTTTCTACATTTTTCATATCTTTTAGTTGATGCGTTATTAAGAAGCTTTTGTGTTAACGAGTATGTATCTGGCTATTACTACTATACGGATCTTCAGAAATTTCAGTCCTACTCTCTTGATTTTTCAAAAAGTGCGGCATCTCTCCTGGCTTTTCCCTACCACATGACCCAGTTCCCATTTTCAAATTTCGAATAAGATTCAAGATGGCGATGATTGATGTCGTACCCTTTCGCAGGTGACACATTCTATCCAGTATCCATTCACAGCCATTTAATTTCGATATCTTTACTCCTTTGTCAATGAAAACTGCTTTCCGTCATCTTGTATTTGATTTCCTTGCTGTATGGTTCATTTATTTGGGGTCACCCTGTCGTTATTTGTCGCCCATTGCAGCTATAATCTTGGCTATGTAGGTTCTAGTACTGTACCAGTATACCAAGTTTCATCAAAATCGGGCTCTTGATTGGTAAGTTTTCTTTGTTAGTCGGAAGAGTATAGTTGTTAATTGTCTTATTGTTAGTCCTTGCGCACAGTAAAACGCAAATTGAATTCTCTGATCCTCCTGCGAATCTACTTGGAAGCAATTTTTGGGTGGCGGCTCATATTGTGAACTACACTTTATGATGTGAATATAATGATACAGCTCAGCACTGTGTTCAGAATTCCTTAGTGACACTTTTAAGCTTATTTACTATTATTGTTTACTGGTATATTTAAAATTAATGGAATGTTGTGTTGCAAGAGAGTTAATCTTGATACCATATCACATGGTTAATAAATACATCTCGTCACTGTGATATTTTGCTTTTTCATGGATAGAAAATATTTCGGATTTATTGTGTTAAACAACTTCAAAATTAAATAACGTTGTTTTATTTCGTGTGTCTATAGGTTCTTCGAAAGTACAATCTTTCTTCAAACGTTTGTCTTGAAAGTAAGTTGAACTGAGATTTTAGTATTCAAAGCATTGGCCTGTTTATAAATTTAATTTAATAATAGTCCAAGATGGCTTATCAACATTTCCATTGTTTTGTGAAGCATCACGCATAAACTGTTGCTCTCGTAACCCTCTCGTGAGCGTTGAAAACTTATGAAGCTTACATTTTTAATAGTCTTGTGAAATATTTAACAGAGTATCTTCTCTTTGCGTTATTTGTTTCTTATGTAGGCACACCGTATTAAACGTTTGTTGTCTTAGATACAAAAGAAATAAATAAAACAAAAAATGTATGTGCGGGTGGCTGAAGCCTGTTCTCTGCTGTTGCATTCATAAATGCAAATAGCAACATGTCTATAACGTCACATGGCCAAAATTTACATGCAAATGAAATTTCAAGTGGACACACCCTCTAAGTTTCTCTCTCTGTCTCTCTCTCTCTGCACCCACCTACCCTCCTTCACCACCTCTCCCCCCACGTCCATCTCGGACTAAATTGGCTCAAGTTCTTGATTGAATCCACGAAGTTTTTCAATCAAAAGACTAATTTATCCGTAACGGATAATAATCGTAGTAGGAAAGTGAAATAACACTTCTCCGTCATAGTTTCCTGCGAGATATATAAAGAAAAAGAGATAAGAGAGAGGGAGAGAGAGAGAGAATGGAAGAGAAGAGAAAGAGGGGAGAGAGAAATTATCTCTTCCCAGTTTGGAAAATTTTCTTACGTTTCGTCCTGGCATTGGTGACAGGTTTCACAGACCTATATTCTATGCAAGGTTTACAGTGGTCAGCTAGTATTTCACTACTGTCCCGAGACGATTGTACAAATTTTATTATGGTTCTCGTTATGTCCACGGATCTCTATAACCACTTTCATTTTAAAACTAGTATTGGTCAGTGAAAGCTAATGCAATACTTTCTCTGGTAGTCTTAAGAATGTTTTCTTACAAACAAATAAAACGAAAACAAAAACTATTTCCTTAAAGGGTCTCTAAACAGAACGACATTAATCGTAAAATAAAACGTATTCATTATTCTTGTAACGCCATATCCAGTCTTTCGAAGACGATAGCAGAACCTAGTTTGTTGTCTTGCCTAAAACAAAACTATTTCTACTTACCAATTTTGTATGTGCGGTTGATACATTTTCAATGAGTCGGCTGTCCAAATCCACTTTCTGCTTCTAGATATACAAATTATGAAGACAAATCTCTTGAATGCTTTGTCTTGTCATTTCTTCCTATTCTCCAGAAATCTTCGTCCATTGCTCAAGTGTGTTGTTGAATATCCTTATAATTTTACGCATTTTAATTGTTTGGTTTCCATGGATAGAGCGTAAACAATACATTTCATATCTATTACACTTCTGCGTTTGATATGATTATTGCGCAAGATAATATTTATCATATATCATAGCTTTATACAGGGTGTAAAAAGACCTTGGGTAAATACTTCGGGACCTGACGTAACATCGAAATAAGTAAAAAAAAAAGTTCCTATGACCATGGGTGAAATTTTGTTTCGTTTTGGAGATACAATGTTTCCAACTTGGAGTGCAAAGTTGACACCTTCCCCGACAAAAACTGTATGCGTATGTTTTCTCGAGCTGCTCCCGTTTCTTCCCACTTTCTTCATTCCAACAATTCATTCCATCATCATCCATCCGGCCTGAACCAAAATTGCCTAAAGGCCTTACATATTAAAATTCAAATTCGACGCCATACAGTAGGAAGAAATTAAATAATTCTCACTAAATCAGAATTGAGGCATTGAATGAAAATCGCGTTTCCGGAAATTTATTTCTAACAACATGGTGGGCATCCATAGTTTACAACACTGCGGTGTGTGCTTTACGTAGGGCTGTTGTTTATCATCACTAGGGAATGACAAATATCCAATAACTCGACATAGTACCACTTGAAAATTAGAAACAAGGTTATACTAGGTTGGCAACACTGACAACCCGGTAACATCGTGTTTTCACTTCTGATATCCACCATGCTAGAAACAAATTTCAAGAAACAAGATTTCTATTCAATTAGTCGATTTCTGATTTATTGAGAATTATTCACTGACTTCCCTTTATACGGCGCGGACTCCCAAGTTGGAAACGCTGCATTTCCAAAACAAAGCGGAATTTCACTCACGTTTATAGGAACTTTTTTTTATTTGTTTCAATGTCAGGAATCACTTCTCGAAGTTTTTCCCCGAGTCTTGTCACACCCTGTATATAGAAAGACAAAAATTGGTTTAATAATCTATTATATGAAATTCAAATTATGTATGTATGTATGTCCGCTACGGAAATCCACACCATTAGTCCAATATGTACCTAATTTTGCTTGTCCCTTAACCAGGGGAAGACGTAGGCTATGTCTGGTCCCAATATAATCACTGATGAGACAAACATCTGGCAACAACTAGGAAATACATTGTTGGTCCTCGAATCCGCACTCTTGCAACTATCTGCAAGAAATTTTACATAGATTGTTAATTTGAGCATGCAAAAATGAAGACCGTCACGCTGTGTTACGGTTATGCAGTAATCACGTGTTCAAAACAAATAATATGAAAAAATCTTTTATTTACATTTCTTTCCATTCATATTGAGACACTTCTAATATCATTTAAATGTCCCAGGATCCTTTTGGATGAGTGGTTTTTGTAGTCGCCTTATAATGGAATCTCGAGGTTAAATGCCTGAGGAGAAGATGGACACTAGTAGTTCAGGGTCCACTTAAAATTTAGTTCCCTTCTTTGGACGTTAAATCACTCCAGGAATATGCCGGGATGGTACCTTCAACTTTCACATTAAATCAAAAGAGTAGAATTTTCAATCGAAAAGAGTGGTTTCTAACAAAACACTCTCGCCTTGCATGGAAAATGTGCTGTTTCTAGATTGAATTCCGCTCTTTTGGGTGTAATTTACTTTTTCAAATTTAAAAGATAGATTTCTTATTGATTCTTCAATTGAAAAAATTATTGCTCATTTTTTAGAGTGGCTTATTTTTCGATTTCTCATTTTTTAGAATGGTTTATTTCTTCGATTTTTCATCTTTTAAGAGTAGTTTATTTCTAATCTTTTTAGAGTGATTTTGAAATGCATCATTGGTCATGGCTACTAGTCAACTTTGTTCACTGCCATTTGCAACTGCGAAGGTTGTCGAAAGACAGCTAAGCTATGAAATTTAGAGCGTTACGTTTAGTTAAAAATGACAACAGAAACCCTAAGATTACAACGTGTTCTTAAAGTTGTTTCATTTATCGTGTTCGATTACTTGATTTAAAATAAAATAGATTATACGAAGACTAATATGGTTCATGAATTGGAAGAAAACATGTCACACAAGTAAAAATGTTTTATTTGCACATAAGCAAAAAATTGAATGTTTAATACATTTTGCAATGTCGAATACATTGTAAACCATAAATGTCACTTTTTAAAAATTACAATCAATTTCGAATGCAGTAGAACTCCACTAAGTTTTACATCTTAGAGGTTCTAATCTTAAAAAAACCATAATATAGAGGGAAATGTTACATATTGAAATTTTCTGGTTCTTTCATAACCCATTTAATTTAGAAGGGTATTTAAGATACAAGGCTGAGGTATCTATGGCTACATGAAAGGAGTTACTATTACAAATAAAAACATGACTTATAAATAAACGTCCTAAGCCCGCTTCTGAGGGCAAGGTCTACAATTTCTTGGTAAAATGGTCACCGAACCACTACATTCAATAAACCCTCACGCGAATTGAACCTTGACTACGTGCACAGAAAGCGAGTGTGCTAACCATGTACCTACCGGGGGCTACATATTTATTAGGTGACAGTAAATTCTTTGTTTCTCGAAAGTTGCTAAATTGCAGACCAACACGAAAACTGCAGAGGAGAAAATGTATTCAGTAGTACGGTTTATTCTTTATCTTTCCTTCCTGAGAAAACATTTTACGATACGAATTGCGTAACTCGATTGTGATGTGGATAGTTTACAAATTAGAAGCATCCTGTTTCAAATCAATGCAAATTACTGTGACAATAGTAAATGTTCTAGAGGTGAATGTTGGTAGAAAGTCTTTAAAGACTAGAGTATTGTTTCTGACGTGTACAGGGTACAAATCAAATAAAAATGTTACATTTCCAACTGTCTTCAAAATATTTATTTAAAGCAAATGAAATAAAAGTTAGAAAGTGTTATGAATTTGTCACCCTAAATTCAGAAATCGCCGATAAGTTACACCGAGCGATAGTAACTATTGTAAGGGTGATAACAAAAATCGGACAAGAATATTGTTCTTTCGAAGAGTGAAAAAGAACTGACTGGCTTCTAAGACTTTATAATGGCCTTCGAATATGTTTTATTGCTTTTGTCTCGGAACATCGCCAATTTTTGAATAAATTTGTTCTAGCACTGGATCTACTTGCACAGAAGAAAGAGATCCATTAATTGTTACCTAGAAATATGTAAAATTTGCATTTCTTTTGCATTAATGCCATAATTTTATGGAGATCAATGTAACATAATGACATAGAAAAAATGCTTTTTCCAAAAATAATCCTGAATATATTTGGTTGTAGTATTTATTGAGTTCGGACTTCATGAGGAAGTATTTTTAAAGTTCAAGATTATTCTCCTGAATCGAATTTCGTCAAGCATACTTGAGTTAATCTTTTATGAAGATTTTTCCAATAATGCGCAAAGAAATATATAATATAATTTCGTTCAAAAATGTCATCGTGATTCATACATATTTCTATTATCTAAGAAAGATGATGTTCTTTAAAGTATTGGAGAGAAAACTTCTCATTAGGTTTTATGTTAGCACGTAATTAAATAGGACAATAGAGTCTAATGAAAGAATATGTTCTGTGACTTAAGAATATTTGACAAAGTAACTAAGGTTGTAGTATGGCGGGTCATTTATCTTTTTATATTTATTAGAAGTGTGTTTTCAGTTGCCGTCATGTGGGAGAGTTCAGAGTAAACTTGTCTTGAAAGACTGATTGGATACTTACTAAAGAACTTTACCTCACCACAAATTCCTAGGGGCCTGGTTGCTTTACCGATCAAAATCTTTGGTCGTTTCTGGTTCTTGTGATCGACTCTTGCTGGTATCTTCGTTTCTTTGTCCAAGTCACTAGTGTTTCTTTGGTAGCCAATTAGCGTACGGTTTTCCTGAGTTCTAATAGTTTCGTGAAGTGTGCCTAATTTTTAAGCTATAGAAAATGTTTATATGAAAATGAATATAACGTTATTTCAACTTATTTTCGAGAACTTGTTCAAACAAATTTATAGAATGGCGCTAAGTTTATTGCAGTAGTAAACAGGAAATGGAGGTAATTTTATTAATTTCATTTTTGTCTTCGTGCAGCAAGTACATTGGTGTTTTGAAGAAGTGAAATCTGATGCTAAAAATGAGCTTGAAAGTACACGAGAGGCATTTAAATACTGTATGGTATAACAGGATTGAGTCGTCACATCAGTTAAGACAAAGCGTACGCTACTGTAAATGTTAGCAATAAGCATTTGCAACTAATTAGCAAATAGGTATTAAGCTGTAGAAATAATGAGGCATTCCATGCTAAATCGGACACAGATTTTAACGTACCCCGTAACCTTTTATTTTTTCTAGAATATACAGGGTAAGTCAAAATGATGTATCTGATTTCATAAATTTATTTTGTGAAATATAATGAACATATCTTAATGTAATACATGTGGTAAGAAGGGTAACTCTCAAAGTTTTTTTCAGTCACATCACAAGTGCTCTATGTGAGCACCTCGCGTAACACGACACACATCAAGCCGATAGTCTATCTCCTGCCAAACCTTGTGTAGTGTGTCACGGTCAATCTCTGCAATGGCTGCTGTGATGCGGGCGCGAAGGTCACCCAATGTTGTTGGAAGTGGTGGTACGTAAACACGATCCTTTATGAAACCCTACAAGAAGAAATCACACGGGGTCAGATCGGGGGAACGAGGTGGCCAACGAATGAGAACTCGATCCTCCTGAGATGCACGACCTATCCAGCGCTGTGGCAATGCCTCATTGAGATGATCCCGAACGCTGCCATGGTAATGCGGAGGGGCACCATCAAATTGAAGAATGAAATCTGCACTATCCTCTTCGAGCTGTGGAAGGAGCCATTGTTGCAGCATATCAAGAAAAACATGTCCTGTCACAGTAGGTTCAAGGAAGAAAAAGGGCCCATAAATCTTTTCAGGGGAAATGGCACAAAACACATTCACCTTGGGTGAATCGCGTTGGTGTTCCACAACTGCGTGGGGATTATCAGTTCCCCAGATCCTTACGTTGTGTCTATTCACATTCCCAGAAAGGTGAAACACCGCTTCATCACTGTAACGTAACCTTTCGGCGAACCTATCCTCTTCCATTAACGTAAGAAAATCAGCACAGAAAGACGCTCGAGCAGCATAATCAGTGTCTCTTAAGGCTTGTAGCAGTTGCAAGCGATAGGATTTCATTTGTAAACGTTTACGCAGAATTCGCCATACAGTTTTCTGTGGCATTTCAAGTTCCCTCGCTGCCCGGTAGGTAGACTTCTGTGGACTCCGCACAAAACTGGCGCGAACACGTTCCACTGTCTCTTCCTCAGCTGAAGGACGGCCAGTCGATTTTCGCTTACAGATGCAGCCCGTATCTCTGAATTTTTCATACCAGGTACGAATGTTTTTTCCAGTAGGTGGGTCTCTGCCATACTTGGTACGGAAATGCCGTTGAACAGTCATCACAGAGTTGTTTACATGGTAATCCAGCACACAGAACGATTTCTGCTCTCCAGTCAGTGCCATTTTCGTTAACTGCTTCCAGCGCCGCGTAGCGGTAGACAATGCAACCACGCGGGACATAAACTAAACTCAACTAAACTTTGAACTTTTGCCTTTCCTTGCGCGTAGCTCACATTAAGATATGTTCATTATATTTCACAAAATAAATTTATGAAATCGGGTACATCATTTTGACTTACCCTGTGAAAAAAATTCATTACGTCCTTGTTTTTTTTTTTTTTCTAAAATGTACTCTATTTTCAAAGTTTTGACTTTCTAAAGTTTGGGGGTAAAAGTCTGGAGTCATACTTCCATTATTGGGATTTTCGATGGGTGAGACTACTCACCCATCGCATATTCTAGCTAAAGTGACTTAAAGAGTTGAATGAGAAGATATTCTTGTTGATGGCTTATGGATTTTCGGTGTTGATCCAGCATTCTGAAGGCAATTTCTGAACCACTGAAATAGAGAAGTTGCGAATTCCATTCAGAGCTGTAATGAGAGTCGTTGGGGTGATGGTTACTGACCACGCAACACCTATTTCAATGCAAGCTGACGGGTACTCCAAAGTGCTGTGGAGACGTACACGCTTGTCTGTAAGTCTAAACAGGAGTCTGAAACCTTACATTGGAGTCTGAACAGAGCTCAAGTCTTTCCGTGTAATCTCCGACTGATGTATTGTATTCAGCGGCTGCAAAATATTGAATATAATAACAGAAGTTGAGTACATTGACCTTATGTTACACAGTTAGGGTATATATACATATTTGGTTTAGTTATTTATTGCTTCACTAGCAATATATAGCTCAAATTACTAATTATTTTGTAATTTTAAGAACAAAATCTTATGACAGTAAATTAGATTAGGCTATTATATTGCAGTGTATCTTTTTTCCAGCTTACTTTCTATTAACATTGTTATCCAAAGTAATTTGAAGAGTGTAATATCAAAAGTGGCTAAGCACCAACAAAAAATTGTGAACATGGTGAAAAGTAAATATCTGTTGGATAGATCATCAAGGGCTCTTAATGATTCTAATTACAGAACGTAAATATTACAAGAAAAATATGCAATTGCAGCATAACGATTGTGAATCATAGCGCCGCTATTTTATGTTAAATTAAAATTAACAAAAAATTATCAACCAAGATGCTGTATTCTGCACTAGTAGCCAGTGAAATCAGAATGAAACACCATGACTGTTAATTCATAATTTTAAGTTAACATAATTTTTTATGTTGTGTCCTTCTAACAATGCAAACATGTTATACTAAATTCTATGTAAAAGGTACTCTAGACTCTGAAAGTGACTTCTATATTCAATCACTTTTGTTTTGTGGATATTTGAGGGACTGAGTATCAATTTCGCTTACTTCAGTGTAACGTAAAATAGGGGTGCTATAATCGACTGTTGTTATGCTCACAACTATATTTTCTTCTTTTAATAGAGGTACAAGAAGAAAATATACAACATTATGTAGTCAGTATGGTTCTGAAGGTGTTTAGTGGATTATAATAAATGTTTTATTTTGTCATGCTTTTCAAATGTTAAATGTAACATTACTTGTATATTCTTTCTGCAAATACATCCATTATGCCAAAAGACAGATTAATAAATTGAGAGTAATGAAGTCATTTTCGTATACATCACTGAAACTCTCTTGGTACAAAAACATCACCAAAAGTGAACTTCGTGTGAATTTTATGTGAGCTTTTTGTATTCTCCATGTGTCTTCTAATTGGCTTCTGGCCCATGAGCACATTTTGTACACATTTAGTTCATATTACATAAAATTCATTTTCAATTAACTTTCAATACATTTGACACTTTTGTTTACATTAAGTGAACTTTTTGAGTATACATTAGATATCAGTACACCAAAAGTTTGTATTTTATGCACTAAAAACGTGGTGTAGTTCATTTTAATTTCACGGAAAGTTCATGTATTACACACTAAAACTGTGATATATTGTGAACTATTTTAGTACATATTATGCACTAAAAATGTAGTTTGATTGTCAGTGATGAGATTCCATTTAAAATAAAATACATCTGAAACAGAAAGCTTTCTTATGACTTAAGAAAAATACTACTTTCCATAACATGTGAGTATCTTCGGATATGAATAAGTGTGTAGTCATTACGTTGAATTAATTCTCGTTTTGAAAAGAGAGAGAGAGGGTGGGTGGGTGGGGGGAGAAGGGCGGAAGAAAAATGTTGAAGAATCGTTTATCTCGCTACAAGTGGTGGAGAGGTCAACCCTGTTCGTGCTAATTAACGGTATGAGTGTCAACGAGGAAGGTCGCATTGTGGCATGTATCTGGCGTTGATTTAAGATGAAGTTGGTAATAGTGTCATAACTCATGCTTCTCTCTCTCTCTCTCTCTCTCTCTGCCCACTCTTTCCCTGTCGTTCCACTTTTCATTTCGCAGCATGAAGAAAAAGCTCTGCTTGATTATCCCGAAGACAGAAACTTCGATGCTCACATAATTTACTTTTAACAGCTAATTAACAGAATCGAGAGGTGTGATTAATGAAACTGACTCTTTTTTGGTTGCCACGCTGTCTTTTTTCCAACGTTGTAAAATTATCTCACATTCACACATCGTCAGTAGAGAGAGACTGCTGCTTTAAACCTGACATTTCATTCAGCTTTTTCCCTTTATGTGCGTACGTGCGTTTACGTAATTTTAAAAGAACATAGAATGCGAATATTACAGTGAATGTTTTCTACATAATATGGTGTCATCAAATGTATCACTTCCAACATAAAATCTTTATTTCTTTAAATTTACTACCATTTGAAATGTGCTTATTGTCGCGACTTTTATTTTAAGAGATATACCTCTCTAGAAATTGAAGATTCAGTTGTTATTATAGACGCCGTTCAAAATGGTATTTTTACTTTTAAGTAAGACAACTTTATTTTATCAAGTTGTTGAACTTCTTGGATGAATGTGAAAATTTTATTTATATAGTTTGTAATTTAAGACGAGAAATATATTAGATTACGCGTTCCTTTTTTCTTTTAAAAAATAAAAATAGCGCAAATCCATTTTTATGGTGTAGCTATAATTGTCGCAATGTTTTTTCGTTGTTTTTTTATACAACCGGGGTTAAATACTACCTTTTTCGCTATTTTAAATTTGTTGCAGAGTTTATATACTCGCATTAACAAATTACAGCTTGTATAGTATTATCTAATAAATATATATGAGAATTAATACATTGTGTAAAGTTTGAAATACCATAAGTATCTTTCACATAAACATTACTTTGTTTTTAGCACTTGAAATTCTTCTCGCTCGAGTTTAATGTTTTCTTTTTTTAAGTATTTATATATTCAGCTATTAATTTCTTAAAGAATAACAGTAATTTTATTTTTTTAAATAATATTGTGTTATTAGTAAGTATTAATAGGTATAACACAGGTTTCAACAAATTGTTTAAAGTACCACCGCGCTCGCTGTTCAATGGTACTTTTTATACTATGTTGACGAACTCTTTCTTTTGTGATTGAATTTATGTTTGGCAAGTCATAGCGAGTTTTAATTATACTTTTATCTCATGCTCAAGGTTATGAACCATAAAGTACTAAACCTGTATTTACAATTATCATGTGTTACTTAAAAGAGATTTTTATAGATGTTCTTAAATATTTAAGTGCTTTTTTGTTTCCAGGAGTGTTTTATTAAACTTGTAACGTTTTATTAAACGTGATTGAACATAACACAGTTGTATATAGTAAACACAAACAGTCTTTAAGCATTTTCTTCACGGTGAGATGTGATTTTTACTCATAGCAAATTAAAACTGGTTTGAGCATTTTAAAAAACTAAGATTCAGGTTTTGTGAAGTAATGTTAATTCAGATCTTGTAATGTGAATGTGTCTTCGTGTATTTGTTTTTCTTATAAAACATTAATAATTATTTGTCATCGAAACTGCGTATTTTATGTAATTGTTTGATAACGGCATGTTATTTTTAAGTTGTCCACCACTTTTCTGAACTAATATATGTAAACTATATGTCCGAGATATTCATTCCTGTAAATAAATATGAGAATGTACTTTATAAAGACTAAAAACACATGTGTTTTGCAAATGTTTTTCAAATTTCCGAATGTTTTATCCTTTGCCTTTAATAGGTGCTTGCTGGAATAAAATTTCATATTTTGGATTTCTTAATTGATAGTAAAATAGTTTTTAAACATGGAGACATAAGTCATTAGAAGCTAGTCTTTTTTTTTGCAATGGAGTCGTTCAAGTATTATGTAAACATTCAAGAGGGAAAGGAGTTCAAATTTTGCTTATTTTTAATGTCAATTGGGAGGCAGATCAAAGCACAAGACGGGGGTTGTCGTCTCTTTATTTTTGTTTACAAGAGGTGGAGATCTAAAATGACTAAAAATTTACTTACGTAATACTTGAACGTATTTTTACTTTAACTGTAATATTAAGAACCTTTTTTTCACTCTTGGACATTTGTTTGTACTTGCTTGTCCTTGAGTATTAGCAAATCTGCTGGGGGGAACAATTTGCATTGTATGCTGTTATATAATTAGATTGTGTGTACATTATATCTGTATTTCTATTTGCCTGCTAGGACATTTATAAGGAAACTGTCTCCGTTGGACCTCCCAAATCAACATAGAATTTCCGCAGTGTATTGCTGATGTGTTCAAATGAACACTTCCGTAGTACTAAGTTTCGGAATCTAGCGGAACACGAGTTACAAGGCTTCAAAATTTGCGAAATTTTGTTCCGAACGCCTGTACGGTAGGCAACACTTCATACATATGCGCCCAAGGTATGCTTTTCCCGTTTACTTTCATATGAAATTTGCGCTGAAGCTAATTTGTATGTTAGGTTCATTGATGAAGTTGATGTGTTAATTCATTGTACTGATCCCTGCCAAATGTTAATATTATATAAATAGAGGGTTACCCAACGGGAACTTCCCATCCCGTTTCTTTCGTAATCAATTGATTTCCAGGAATAATCCAGACAAACGTCACACTTAATTTCATGGGAAATGTACTATCGTAATAAACCATTTCGTGCTGCACCATTTCTTGTGGTATGGTGGCAAACAGTGAAATTTTCTTAAATAACGACATCTGTCAAATGACACATCAAATGAATGGTCTTTCGATTCTAGTTTCTTTGAAGATTTTGCGAAAACTGGCGTGTTGAACCCTCAGATATTTTAAATTTAAACTTAGCAGGTGAGGAAAAATTTTACACTAACGCTATGAGCAGTCCAACTGCCATCATAAGTAGAAAAGAACTCTGGGAATCAATGCAATTGTATCTTGACTAAGGCTCTAACTTTGCAGCACTTCTGATGGAAGAGTAATCGCCAAAGGCATGACGTCAAAAGTGCAGGTGCAACATATAACAGAGAATTCATGTCGATTTAATCTGCGATCTGATTGCAAGACATTCGCTTTCTTCAAATCAAAACCTAGTCAGCTAAGAAACCTTTTAAAAATTCTTTTTACTCTCTTCGCAAAAAAATATGCTTTTCGTAATTTTATTGATTGCTTGCTGATAAATCTTAATTGCTGCTATTCAATACTACAAAAGTAAGAAAGGTCATTATTACGTACAAGTCGTAAGTAACGTAATAATTTACTGTAGTAAACGGTATGAATGCTCTCTATCACCTACTACACAATAGAGAAAATCCCTGGATATCGCACTGCATACCATTACGAATTTACCGTCTGAAGTATTGAAAAGCTGCAATCGTAGTTTTGTGTCTTGACCAGGAAACTGAATTAAATTTATGACATTAATGTTTCCAGGAGTTCTTTTTAACTCATGATGGTGGTTGGAGTGCTAATAATGTTAGTTTAAAGATATTAGCTCAGTTTATAATATTTGAGAATTCAAAACTCAATTTCTCGCAAGATCTAAAAAAAAAACTAATAAACGATCACTTTTTTTCGGTAAATAGAATCGGAAAACCATTCATTTGATGTGTCACTTGACGTACCTATGTTGTCATTTAAGAAAATTTCACCATTTGACACCAGACGACAAGAAATGAGTCATTATGAAATTTACCACTTTGATACATTTCCCTTGAAATTATGTGTGACGTTTGTCATTCCTGGAAATCAATTGATTACGATATAAACGGGTTGGGAAGTCCCCGTCAGCTTACCCTGTGTTTATATAATATTTGCATTGGGCAGGGATCAGTGCAATGAATTTAATTTAACATGCAAATTAGCTTCAACGGAAATCTTTATAAGAAAGTAAACGGGAAAAGCATACCTGCCGCGCATATGGATGAAGTTTTGCCTATGATACAGGCGTGCGGAATAAAATTTCTGTTACTTGTGTTCTGTTACTAAGTTCAGAAACGCAGTACTATAGGAGTGTTCATTTGAACACATCAGCAATACACTATGCTAATTTCATGTTAATTTGCGAGGTCCACTGTAGACAGTCTCCTTGTTAGTAGGTATTTTGCACTGTCTTCGATGCGAATAAATTACACAAATGCTCAAAAGTATTTTGATATGTCCATAAGTTTTAATTTCAAAATTTCTTGTTATTGTTTATAATTCGAAGGAGTTAGTTACTGGTTATCAACACAGACAAATTTCGTAAAAAAAAAAAAATGTTGCTATTATTAGTTTTCTTTTCCCTGTGTATGAAGTTTTTTCTTCAAAATAATCAAGTTCTAATTCTTATGTATTTATTTATGATCTGATAAGTAAAGATAATTTTTGTGTATTGGTCGGCCGTGTGCAGGTGTCTCTAGTTAAACCCTTTTCCTCTTCAGAGCTCTCCACCATTTCCATCAAGTGAATACCGAAACTGAATTTATAATGAAGTGAAAGAAGCTTATATTTAGTATGCTGTTTCATCGTATTATATATATATCTCCATAATTCAGGAAGATTAAATAATATGATAATGAAGTGATAAATATGGAAATAGTATAATAAAATAATTGAGTTATAGGTGAAGGAAGATGATCTGGTAGTTATCAGACGTTCGAGAATAAATAGTCTGCATCCGTTAGTTATAAACAAATCTATGCTGCTCTTGTTTAAAAGTGCTTTTATATATGTCCAGGAAGAAAAAAGGTATATTTCTCTCTACACGAAATTTATTATTAAGTAAGTGAAGAAGGAAACAAATGAGGACATTTGAGGTAATGATAGTGGAACAACAAAATAATGACAGGAAATATCAAACCTTAGTGAGGATAATTCTTGATTTAAACACATTATTTGACATTGCGTTGTTGTTTGTTTTCTCCGGCACGTACTCCTATGTTAAAATGCCATTGCTTTATTGTTTCTAATCTAATCTTTCCACTGCTTTTTAATAAAGCACCTGAAAAGTAAAAACAAAAGTTAGCACGCTAGGGACATAAGCATCTGTTAATATCTGTATTACAAATAAATAAATTAGAATACCATATTCGTGTTTGTTTTTTCTTCGTAAAGTCATTTCAAGATGTATTTTAATTTTATTCCAAACCACAGTGAACAGGAAAGAAAATGTGACACTTATTTAAATTTTACAATATTTTATATTATTTTTTGTTTAAATGGAATGTACGTTAGATTTCATGTAACACTTGATATACATTATTCTCATAATTTACTTGATGTTACACTCAAAAACTAAAGTTAAGCATTTAAATAATATCTATGTGTTAAAACTTTTTAAAAAACATTCTTAGGCCTGCTTGACACAGAAGCATTTATGCTACAATAATGCGTACTTTCTAAGGATGTATTGCACCAAAATTGTCATGTAATATGCCATAATATCTTGCTTTGTTGTATCATTTATGCTGGCACTGGCTGCTACCAGCAGAAAATTGCCACGAGGAAAACAGTACCAAGTAACAAAGTGATATCAACAATTGCAATGATAATTGCAGGGGTCGTAGCAAAAAGAAAGGAGTAAACAGACTCGGTTATTTCAATTCCCGCGCCACGCAACAATGTAATCGCAATTCCTCAAGCGTCGATAAAAGCTATAAAAATTAGGGCATGTTATATCTTATAAAATTGTTATAGCATTTGCTGTAGCATTGTAAATACCATAGCATTTTCTGTTTGACTTGCAACGTATCGATCATAAGAGAAATGCTACGATTTACCGTAGCATAAAGGCTTGTCTGTCAAGCGGGCCTTATTACTAATTTTAAAATCTAATAGCTGAAGGGATTAAGCACTCAAAATAGGAAACCTTGCTCTGGATTATTTTCAGAACAAACTTAATAAAATAATAAATTCATAGTTATTACACAAAGTTTAGAGTAGGAATATACAATAGTTTTCTCCAAAGATATTTCATAAGATAATATCAAAATGCTTCGATGCTAATTACTACAGTAATCTATCTTTCTATTGTAAATCATGAACTGCTCGGTTCGACTGGAGGAATCAAAAGACGAAAAGCAGTTCAGAAACGATTAGGCACATATTATCTAAACGATAAACGGTTTAAAAAAGTAAATAGGTTTAGGTCAAGTCCATGGACTATATAGTAATTCTGGGAGTGATGCCCCACCTAACAATAAAACGTCACAGTATATTGTTAACTCATATGAATAAAAAAATATGCCATTCAAATTGGTGTTTATTATAGATTAACCTGAAGGCTGCTGCATATCAGTGGGAATTGCAAAAAACGAAGGCCTGTGTTTCGCCATCTCTCCCGATTATGCGGGAGAAATGCCCCACCAACTTCAGCGAAACGCCCCACCCCAATGAAATTAGTACACTAATGACATTATGGCTAAAATACAAGTAAAAATTCCCTAATAATTTTTCTGGTTCACTTTCTACAAAGGAAACATTTTAAAATATATATAATAACATTCTTTCCCTCAATTTATTTCTCATACTATCCTCGTTTAAATTAGAAATAATTCAAAGGTAATGAAACAATCATAAATAACGAAAATTCTCTACGATAATGTAAGTCCTAAGTATTGGGTTTGCTTTTTTATTTTTATTGCAGAACTATTTATTTCGTATTCAGTAACTTCTCAACGCAATATAAAAAATGATTAACATTATAATTTTAGCAGTGAATGTAAAACACCTTTAAACTAAGCCCTGACATCCTTCTTCCTACATCCGCTCCGTTTCCTTATCGCGGTCTGTGTCAAAATTTTTCAAGGAGTATGAAATTATAATTTTTTAAAATACAAAACAAAATATATATATCTAGTAAAACATTTGTGTTGATGTACCTGAAAATATATTGTTCAACACTGGTTTAAACAGTGGTAATATATTCATTTACAAACTTCCATTGATTGTTGTTTCTTAGAAATTTTTTTTTTCTCCAACAAAACTTGTTTTCGTGTTGCATTTTCACTTTTTTTTAGCAATGTTGCATTGGTTAAAACCCGTGTTTTGTTTTTCTAAACTGAAATATGCTTCTATAGGATATTGATTAATATTTGATCATGATGCAGAAACGTGTCATATCTTCCTATAACAGCTAAAATGCCAACTTAACAACATCTAGTCTTCACCACTACTATTACATTAATCGTGCATTCTATCGGTTAACTCACAAAATACGGTGACTGAGGTCTCTCCGGTGGGGCATCTCTCCTGGAGTTTCCTTATGGAATGGAATATATTAAATTAATGGATATTTGTATAGGACTAAGATTTTAATGCAATTTAACTTTCTCACTGATATAATACCATAATCATTAGAATGATTTTGAATTTCCTTTCAAAATCAGTCCTAAATCGAACATCTTGTGAGAATGGGACACTTATTATCTTAAGGATTTGTTTTGACGGAATTTGTAGTTGAACCAATATACCAGATGCACATTATTACACTTATGCACATTCATAGTAAGTGTATTTAATTTTCTTATATCTCTCTATAGTTTCTCTTTTTGGTTCATAAATTAAGAGCTAAAGTTTCTTGCCTGAAATGCTTACAATAATGCTAATCTTGTATCTAAATAAAAAAAAGAGATAAGAGAAGATTGAAAAAAAGAGGAATTGTGCTTGCCCTAATTTTTTCCTCTGTTTGGGAAGATAGATCCCAGGGAGAGAAAAATACCCTCTTTTAATCCATTTCTGTAGCATTGATGGATTCACTGAATATTGACATTTAAAATATTTATACCATTATACCAGTGATTATAATGATTTAATTATTCAAAATGGTTGTTGTAGATTTGTTGATAAATTTTGAGGCTTTCAAATAGTAAAACTTGTATATTTTATTGGCAATTCTCAAAACACGTAGACTATTAAAAGAAAGAATGGATGAAGTCCTGTTTCAGCATCTTCTTTGAAATATACTATTTAAATGCTACCAATATATCTTTGTCTAATGTAACGTAGAACGTCAGCAATTGAAAATATTTATTCAATCTACAGAAATAATCTCCTCAGATGTAAACAATTCAGCCAACATTCAATCAGGTGTGTTACTTCACGCGTTTTGAAATATACTATTTGAAGTAGCTTTTGGAGCCCATATAAGTGAATTATGTTGAAAAAATATTTTTAGAAATTGACATAATTTGAAATTATTTTTAGTTCTTTTACTCGCCTAAAATGTGAAATTTTCAAGAAGTATGATTGACAAATACAGTGGTGAAATCAACACGTTGAAAATTTGTATGTAATGTCTTCAAGTTTTAAAAATATTTTTCAATCATACAATATTTGAACTATTTCCTCAAGACTGTATTTTTTAGTTTCTTTACTACAATTTAACAACATATTTTACGTTGTGTCAGTAAAATGAAGGAGACTTTGTTCATATTGATTCAAAATTATGTGTAGGGTATGTATAAGAAAATCAATGCCTCAAATCATTGAGATCAAAATCAAAATTTCTGTTCAATACCTGCCTTTTTATGATCATTACTGGGAGTATACTCGTACGTGTAAAGATCCCCCTCCAAATACAGTTGAAAAATGATGAAAGATTTTTTCGATGATAGGATACATATATGTTATGATGTGGTTTCTGTAAACGATCTTGCAAGTAGATGAAGAATTAGAAGATCCACTATAGTATCTGCACACGTTTATTTATATAACAGCACTAAAAAAACATTTGGCTGCTTAAATGTGATATGTTAATTATATCATGATAGCTGAAAAGACTAGATCTTGCATTTGAAAAAAAATCGACAATTTACCAAATTTATTTATGTATTACTTAAAATACGCAGAGTTTCTCTGTCTGTTTGTAGTCTTATGTTTTGTCCTTCTCCTACTACTAATACTAATAATAATTATACGAATAAAATATATTGTTGTGATTATAACAATAATTAAATGGTGGAGATGAAGAAGGAAAAAATTCCACCTGAGCTTCGTTTTGAGAAAGTAAAAAATAAAACTGTTTTGCGGTTAAACTATCGTCATAACCAAAAACCTATAGTTACAGAGTCATGCCCAAAGACTCAAAGAACATTGCATAATTATGAGTTTCTTAATCTCACCCATTCGATTATACCTTTTCATTTAAGATTTAAAAAATGATTAAAGAAAACAATGATACTTTTTCTCAATTTACAAATTAGTTAATCTGTTTTGCTTTTTAATTATAGTTTTTCTTCAAGAAGGACAGTTTCATTACAGTTTAATAATTAAAAATTGTTTCTGTATGTCTGTTGCATGGAAATAGGTGAGTTTCAAGAAGTTCCTCTTTTCCTCGCCAAGGAGCAGCATAATGCTTAAAAACACGAAAGTCCCCTATCGTTATTTTTCTGAACTCGCTGAACTACTAAAAAAAAGGCAGACAAACTGAAAAGACTAAAATAATTTAAAGATATCATTTTGTTAAATCTTTTATTTCATCCACTGTAAAAAAATATTATACTAGTTTTTTTTTCTTACCTCTTCTTTATTGGTGTTGCTGTTTTTCTTAAACTTTTATTTAATTCTGCTTGAGATGAAGCTTGTATCAAGGGTAATTGTGTGAAGTGTTAATTCGTTGGAAAGAAGAATGTATGCATCCTCAAGTGCATTTGTTTCCTGCGTGCAAAGAATTACGTGCCAAAGTTTCTTCATTGCATCTATTAGGAAAAAAAGAAGAAAGAGATTATTTTCTCGTAGACAAGCTTTGAAACATATTACATTTTCATCACATGGAAAACGTTGCTAACTTTACCAATGAGTATTCTATACAAAAAGCTGCATTGGATATATTTCCATGAGTATTTTAACCAAGAAAAATACATACAATTGAAAATACTACACGCGAGATATTTTGTTTTAATAATTGAAAGAAATTATGTGAAACGTAAGATATATTAGAAAGTGTTCAATGTTCATATTGCAGAGTTCTTACGAATTTGATAGTTTGAAAAGGTACAGATTGAATCTGAAAAGTGTAAGATATTAAATCGGCAATGTCATTGTAAGTTTGATTGTGGACAAGTTTATGAGGGACTTTTGAGCATAGTTACTATCAGGTTGCAGTTTCGACACTATCAGCGTCGTCCTCAAGACAAAATCATCTTTCTGAAATGGTATTTCAGATTATTTTGTCTAAGGAAGACGCTGATAGAGTGTCGAAACTGTAACGTGTTATCTGTTTATATTGCTGTGTTTATCTGTTTTTATGTAATATGAATAAAAGGCCTAAGTGTTATATTCAGAGCATAATTAGTATACTTACATTTTTGTTGAAATTTTGTTATCTAGGATTCCATATTTAAAAAGCCATCTACATTTGATACCGAATAGGTACTAGTAGAGATACTATGGTCTTTCTTCACTAAACGTAGAGATTTTTAGCGATGCAATCCTTTAGTTAACTCGATTTATTTTAAATACACGAACACTCCTTGTGTTCTAAGCCCCTCAGGCTAAACCAAGAATGGATCTCTTTTTACTACAGGCATTATCAAAGTAATAAATACCCTTTTCAGCAGAATAAGAAAATTTGATACTTTCTTCAATATGTTCAAGTAACGCTTTGTTTTATGTAACCAAAGAGCAAAAGATGTGTAATTAGTCAAATGCTAAAAGAAAATATGTTCCAGTCTTGTACACAAATTGCTATAGTAAATCATACATATATGTATGTTCGCTTAGTTATAAGTATTTCTTGTGAAAAAATATTTTATATTTATAGAGGCCATTGATCTAACATAGTTACAATCGGTGAATAAAGTTAATGTACAGATATTTTGTTTATTATTTCGCAGAAATTGTGATCATCTGGTTGAAACGTCTACCACATCGTTGCTTTCTCCTCTGGCTTTTATTCGTTCTTTCGTATTTGTTAAACTATCATGATTGAAAATTAATTTTCTCAATATACATAGACTTTTTGTCCTACGTGGAAGTTGCAAAATTTCGGAGAGATTAGATTATTTGATGTTAAAAATACACTAGGACTTCCCAGAACTGCCACCAATGAAGAAACAGGACGCCAGAGCAATACTGACAATTTCCAGAAACTGCATTTAAGTGGCAAGAGAGTGTGGTGTTAGCCAATGACCAAAAGTTCGGATATTAATTGAGCAGAATCGGCAAAAACTTTTCGGTTTCAACTCAGGTTAAGTAATTTCGTGGAGTTGAGTTCTGTGAATGATTTCATAGACAGTTACTTCGTGAATATTTCTTTGGATAAAAACTTCTTCACAGTGATAAGGTCAATTATGTGCGAATGAATTTAGTACTCAGAACATGAACATGAGATACTGGTTATATGATTGATAACACACACTGGACAGATTCAAGCAGAATAGTTTGTGAAGATAGACTAATGGGGTGCATGAGATCTTCCAATAATTTTTTTCTTCACTATATTGCTTTACACATAGACTAATGGGGTACATGAGTTCTTTCGATAATTTTTTTCTTCACTGTATTGCTTTACACATAGACTAATGGGGTGCATGAGTTCTTTCGATAATTTTTTTCTTCACTGTATTGCTGTACACATAGACTAATGGGGTTCATGAGTTCTTCCAATAATTTTTTTCTTCACTGTATTGCTTTACACAGACTAATGGGGTACATGAGTTCTTTCGATATTTTTTTTCTTCACTGTATTGCTTTACACATAGACTAATGGGGTGCATGAGTTCTTTCGATATTTTTTTCTTCACTATATTGCTTTACACAACATTTTCAATACGACTGAACAGAGATGCACTATGGAAACATTGTTAGACAGTTTTATGTATTCAATTTCTCGGTTAAAGGATTTAGTGCTTCTTTCATTAATTTCTCTCCCGGAGGGTATTTGTTCACATATGGAGAAGTTTATGTGATCATGTTGGAGGCATAAGATTAAGTTCCATATGTTTTATTATTAGACTTTAAAAACTTTTCGGGGAGTATTTTCCGTTTCCCGCGGTGCAGATAATACCTCCCGTCATAACACTGAATGGATTGGTATACGGAGACCCGTTGAGGGGCCTGATGACCTTTGGGTCAAGCCTCACAGGAATTTTCTCTTTGGGGAGGTTGAAGACAATGGTGTATATACAGTAAAGATTTTTGATATTAGCAATCTAAAGGAAAGCACACCTGATATGTTACTGAGCGTTCTTAAGAGATTTGTCTAATGTACAGTAACATAAGGAACATATTTAAGATATATTCTTGTACGTGACGTTCATAACTTTTCGCAGGTTAAAATTAGGTTGATTACTGCAACGTTAAGTTTCTCGTTGAATTCTAGTCTAATTTCATGTGTTGCATGATCCCATTCCCATTTAAAGATTTTGAATTGATTTCAAGATGGTGGATATCTGATGGACAAACAAAGATAATCAAAACCTCCAAGGCATAACATTTTTCCATTTATGTCTTAATTTTGCCCTGCACAGCTCAATTCAATCATATAAGACCTGAGCCAAGAAATAAAATTCTCTAAGAGAAAATATATATTTATCTAGTACGCGTAAGTCATCTTTGTCCCAGAATTGAATTTTTTACAAAGTAGATAGTGGAATGCGTCCATTGCCAAACATCAAGTTGAAAACTCAGAAGGACAGAGAATTTCAATCGATAAGTAAATAGAAACAAGGGTTGTATGACTAAACAAAATTTCACGTTATCTTGAACAACCTTCATTGTACACTTGATCTCTTGTTCTGTAAATTGTTATATAAACCATGGACTAAATAAATATTCATGAAATCTTATGGGCCCATCCTTCACCCACGATCTTAAAACATGTATAACATGCATTACTGTATTTAGATATAAAGATACTTAATTTTGAAGTTATAACATGCAATAAAAAAATCTTACTGTATCAAGTTGATTTTTGATTGCTTTATAAACAAGATGTTATTATGTTTTAGACCAATCTTTGAACTTTTATCTCCGTTCTTGCATTTTTTTCACTTTAAATCTTCGTTTGAACAGCTATGAGTTCCTGTTTTCACTGTCACTGATATCTGAAAAATATAAGAGAAAATGAATCATTGGTTTCAAAAGTTTTCTATGGGTATTACGAGAGTAGGAAAAAAGCACTTTCTAATTTATATATGAATTTGCGATCATGTTTCAAAACGAAATCACATAAGTTGAAGGAAGATAAAGAAAAACAATTCTCTCTATTTGGATTATACACTCCAACTCTGTCGGATTTTGATCGCTTCTATATTTTTTGTATATTTGTACACAATATGTAAACTACAGTGCTTTCATTTTGGCATCGAACTTGAAAAAAAAAATGACAGGTTTACAATATACTGTTCGTTGGTCTGTTAGTTAAAGAAAGAGATTATCAAGAGACCACCTGGGCTCTACCCCTGTTTCCACAAAGTTTTCTCTGAGGCCATTAACACCGCCTCTACAAAAACTCTGAACTTTTGTGAAAATACGTATCAAATTTGACAGTATAGAAGCGATGAAAAGTTGATTCATTTAAAGTGTACAAGAATTGCATTTTTTTTTTTGTTTCCTTTTACAGTTTGTGAAAAGGAAAATAGCTTTTGTGACAATCATTTATGTTCTAATACATTCTGAATTGAATAAGAAGTTGGTTCATTCATGTTCTATGAAAAGCATTAATAGTAGAAGCTTAGCCTTAATTCGTTTATCCTCCTTATTTCTTCTTGAACTAGCCTGGTAGTTTTTTTCCTTCCTTGCATTGCCAGTAACACTGGCGTTTCTACGGACACTGAAAACCTGTTTTCTCTCAAGCCTTAGAATGAATCTTGCTGCAAAATTCACGAATGACAAAACTGTGTTTATCTTGTAGAAAAAATAAGTATGGGTTCACAATGAATTTACTTGACGTAATCGATACTTTTATTACTATTAAGTATCTTACTTTCCTATGACATTTAATAGTGATTTATCAAAATAACTACCGTTAGTCTTAAAATATTTTGATGTTGATTTGAAAGTGGCCTACATTAGTTCTTTCCGCGAAACATTTTTTGAAAAAACAGTTTGCTTAATTTTCCAGAGTGTAGAGAATTGATTTTATTGCTCTTATGCTTTATTCTATATACATGGCGAATAAATTAAATCGAGAAGGTCAAACAAACCTTTCCAAGAAGCACACCTCAGTTGCGATGAAGCTCATTATCTCTATTTTTACATTTCCTCCTCCTTTCTCAATAGAATATTCATTGTAGAAGAAATCTCATGAACATTCGCCCATTGTATACATTATATTCTAGGGCATATAAAAGAGTTCCTTTTATTTATTTTTTTATCTTACGTCTTCTTAATAATGCAATAAGAGGCACAACATTTCGGAAATATATATACAATGATTTACGAACATAAGCTACCCGAAATGTTATATACTGAACATGTCCAGTTCTAAAAGTGAAAATCAAAGCACACTGAAAGTGCACAGTATGTTCCGAAAAAATTCACAATATCTTACAGATTTACCACGTTTAAGTGCATAATATATGAACTTTTCGTGAAATTAATATGAACTACACCACATTTGTAGTGCACAACATATGAACTTTTGGTGTGGTGATACCCCATACATGCACAAAAATTCACTTAATAGTGGAAAATGTACTAAAAGTGATCTGAAAATGTACTCCAGATAAAGTGAACTTTGGTAATTATGAACTTAATGTGTACAAAATATGCACTAAGGGCAGAAAGTCAATAAAAAGACACATTGAGCACACACAAAAAACTCACAATTTTTCAGTAGGTTCACATAAAGTTCACATGCGTGCATATAAAGTTCATTTTTGGTGAAGTTTTTGTGTGCTTTTTGTGCAAGGACGTTATCAGTGAACCCTTTGTTCTCGTATACTGCAATATTTTTACGTGAGACGCTTGCTATTGTCATATGTATTTGATATGCACTTTCTAGATAGGTAATTATAACTGTAATATTGTCCATTATTAACTCAATATTTTATTATATGTATAAAGTTTGCTTTTAATGAAAGAGTCTTCAAGAGAGAGATAGAGCAAACATTCTGTACTTCATCACTAATTTAACTTATTTTCATCTATTTTCAGTAACTTTAAGTGAAACTTTACATGTAACCAACTTTAAATTAACTATTCATAGTTCTAAAATATTTTATGAAGATTAATAATCTCAAAGCTTCAGTTCTGTTTATTGCATTTCTTGTTGCAGTATTTAGTTTGTAACTTACCCGTAGATCCAATTATGATGTAGCTAATTTCAATGCGTGGTCATCCTTCTTTTCAACTGAAAAACAAAACGATAAGTTATTAATTTTTTTTAATTTAAAATATTTATTATAGAAATTAAAAATTGGAAAATCTAAATGTTCCACAAAAACTATTCGCTTATTTAGAATTACGAGTTAGAACTTCTCTCTTCCATAGGCAAGTGCCACCAAGAATGTGAGTACTAAATCTCAAATATTCATTACGAGATATCAGATACATTACATTTGAATAAGGAAGACTATAAAAGCACACATTTTGGATAGTTTAAAATAAATTTTAGAAGAATATATATTTTCCTGACCATTTTTTAAAAACAAATTTCAACAACAATAGAGGAAGATGTTTTATTTCATTTCAGATGGAAAGTATTTCAGAAAGATCGATAGTAACAACTGCATTCTGTTCTGTTCGTAATGCATTCCTTACTGACGTTAAACATGTCTGAATGAATTACTTTTTTTCTCAAATATTTATTTAAAATAAAGAATCAGCAACTATAAATGCAATTCAACAAACTATATTTTACTTTTAATATTATTTTTTTTCATATTTTCATATGAATACCTTTAGGCAACTTTGGCTCAGGCGAGGTGGATGATTATTGGATGATTAGTGAAATGAAGAAAGTAGGAGGAAACGGGAGAGACCCGATAAAAACGACTCACAGAGGACATGTCCACCGCAAAACCCACATGACACGAGCAAGGAGCGAACCGACGATCTCAAGCACTAGAAGTGAGCGCTCTACGATTCTACCACCGCGACCCCTCTTTTTCTGCGATAAAATATATATGTCTTTCTGTCTGTCTGCTTGATGATTCTAATTATCTTGTTGAACTTACATTCTATTACGAATTGAATTGAATTAATAATTATTAAGCATTTTGGCTTAGTCTAGAGTAGTTTAGGAGAAGGGATGTAATGAGGAAGACTGCTAGAGCCTTATTTGAAGGTACCATTCCGACAAATGTCTGGCGTAACTGACGAAATATCGTGAAAAAATTTCGGTCAGGATGGCTTGCAGCTGGTATCGAACCCAGAACGTCCGTATGGGAAACGAGAGCTCTACCAACAGAGCTACAGTTGTTCGGTCGACTTATTACCAGTCTAATAACGCACCTTGTTTTCTGTGCCTGATTATATGTTTCCTTGGCCCTTATGATTTTAATAATCTCAAGTCATAGTGGGTATCTCGTAAAACTTTCAAACAAAGATCTGTAGAATTTGATAATATTTTAGGATATTGAAGTGAAATTCCACTATTTCTCTCATTCAAATTGAGTGAGGACAGTAAATACTATTGAGTTAGAAGAATGTATCACAAACTTAAATTATGTTCCCTTATTCGCAGCATGTGTTTCGTTTAAATTGATGCTCTTCCATTTACGGCTTCTTGATGTATTAAATAAGAACAAATTAAAAAGTATTAATACATCCTGTAACTCTTACCTTACGTGCGCTTTCTTTCCCATTCTTTCTCCCGAAGATTTTCTCACAACAGATGTAATCCCGGAAATTTCAGACTGGTAATCTGTTAGCCAGTAATTCCTATAAATAGAACATAAGTTAAAACAATATCTATTTCCAGTACTCTTTAATAAATAAGATTATCAAAATAGCATAATAAAGTGGTAATTTATCAATATTTAATGACGCTAATTAGGACATTTGCTGTAATTTACTGTTGCTTTGTTTTAAATACGTGTTTTAAACTATTATCAATTATTTCTTAGTTTTCACCTTTTCTATGAAGACACTAGCTTCAAATAACATTGCTATAAACCACAAGATTGTCTCTTGTGTAATCTTAATCGTTTAGTGTTCCATACAGTGGCATCTTTTTCATACTATTACGAAATCGATAAGCATTTTCCGTACGCATACAAACGCTAAACAATTATATATTTCCATTAAGCATATACGGTTTTATGTATTATACATATTAATTTTATGATTCTTTAGCTTTCGATGTGAATGATTACTGTTATGCTTTCCAATCAGTTTATAATTTATAAAATTAATCAAATAATCCAATAAGTTTTTAGAGTTGCTTATTTGTGATTTGTGAAATATTTTAAAGAACTTAAAATTAATTACATTCTTTAATACAGAGCAGCCGTGGTCCAGCTTGTGAGTCCTGCTGTGTATTTGACAGGTTCTGTCTCAGAAGAACGACCATCCTGACTGGGTTGCTTCAGTTTTTCTCCTTTCTAAAGCCAGACTAATGCTGAGATTGTACCTTCAAACCCTGGCCGATTTTTCTTGTCACATGCCTCTTTCTCTCCTCCTCATGGCCTGAACCAAAATGCCTAGAAATTAATTCCAATGCCTAAATACAATTCAATTTCATACCAATTCATTATTTCATTAGTAAGATTTAAAATAGTCCAGATATAAGAAGACATTTGTTCTAAAGAGGAACATGGAATTTGAGAAGTCTATCACCATTTTACAAGTAGAAAAATTACTGTGATTTGCTTTGAAAGAAAAACAAGTGATAACAATCTGAAAATATTACTGTTTTGAATACCGTAATTCAAAATTTATTTTTGAAACAAACCATAAATTTAAGAAACTGTACGAAATATTTAAAGTAATATTGCTTAAGATAAAACTCCTCTTTCAACGTGTTTTAAATCTTTGAAAATTAGAACAGCAAT